>PITA01009369.1:0-78289 GCA_004023965.1 Spilogale gracilis
CTAATTAAAAGCTTTTAAAAATAAATTTTATATTCTATAAACATGAATATGAACATAACTCTTATTACATGGAAATTAGTCTGTGAATGACATGGGGAGAAATTTACATTAGAGAATCAAATGAAAAATTCTGAGGAAATTAAAGTAAGCTAAGTGCCTAATTATCATTTAACTATCATATTTGTATTATTTCATCTCATCACTGTATTTGACACTAGCAACCATTTGTCTCCTCCCACACATAAGATCAGAGTCCCTGTTTCCTTTAGTTTTTTTCACTGAATTCTCTTGGCTACAGCCTTCTCACTACTCCTGTTCAGTCTCCTTCAAGGACTCCTTTTCCTGAACTCATGCAACAAAATGAAGACATTTTTCAAAGGTCCTGTTCTTAAAACTTATTTCTCAGTTGTTGAACAAAACAGTTATCAAATACCCTCTGTATGCCAGAAAATGTGTTGATTTGCTAAGAATACAAGGAAGGAGAACAGACATGGGTCTTGTTCTCCAGGAGTCTGCAGACTGAAGACACTGAAGAAAAGATTCAAAAAGAGTCAATTACAAATTTTCCAAGTGCTATGAATAAAAAATCCAGTACACTGTTAGGAGAAATACAAGGGGACCTAACCTAGTCTGGAGGCTGGAAGGCTCTCTGAGGCAGGGATGTCTAAGCGGCAGTGATCTGAAGAAGGTGCAGATGGCAGGGGAGGCACAGAGACCCTGTGGGGACGACGGATAATGTACCCATAGAAGCCGAAGGCCACCACTAGAGCTACAGCACAAGAACTGAGAGGAAGAAGTAGTCAGCCACATCACAGAGAGCCTCCAGGCAAGCTCCTAATCCCATGGCTTCAATTTCTGGTCCCATGCCAAAGATTCCCTTCTTATCCTGGTTTGCTAGCACCAGGCCTAAGGTTCTGATGGCTGCTTCAATAGTCACACATGAAGGTTTTCATGTCACTTCAAACTCAACTCATTATCTTTTATCTGGACTACTGCAATAGTTTCCTAACTTGTTAACCAGATGCAAACTTATTTGCAATTATCACCAGTAATTAGGGTGTCCCAAGTTCAAACCAGGAGCAGAGAATAGTTAACTACGTGGATCTGTGAAAATACAGAGATTTTCACAGAATGTAATAATTCAATGCCCATGCATTCTCAGACTTGAAGATTCCATTTGATTAATACTGCTTTGAGTAATAGAGAAAAACAAAAAGCAAAACCTCCCATATTCTTAAATACCAATATTTGATAAATACTGGAAATCATATAAATTAAAAATGAATCACTACAATTATACATTAAAATACATGACAGCATCATTTTAGAAAGTGCATAATTTATTACATTTATGAGTTTATAATAAAATGGATACTTGGGAACTTAAAAAAATGAGTTAGAAGTAACAATTATATGTAAAATTTTGCCATCATGGAACCTGAAATATTAGAATTTTAGCATTGTCTTAAAAATCTCTTTCTCATGATTAGTATAGTTTGAAAATTATTATGCTCTTCCAAGGGAAGAAAGGGGGAATTGAAAAATAGAGACGTTGATGAAGGCAATGAATTCTTCTCAGCTGGCTTTATTCCCCACTGAAGCTCAATATAAAGTTGTATTTTCTTTACTTACAGGAAGCTGCCACTGTTCTGTTTTCCAATAACCCTCTAAACAGAATGGGAAATGCTTATGCAAAATGACACAAGCCTTAACCATTCTCTGCAGGTTTTTACCAATTTAATATACTTCTAGTCCAACAGCTTTCCCAATTCTAAAGTTCTGCGAGTGAACTATGAATATTTTTAAATATTTTCCAGATTCATCATGGAGGCTGCTTTTCTTCTCTGCACTGTAATCACACTGAGCTGCAATTAAAATAGACAATCAGTAAGTAGTTACTTCTTCTACAGAAAATCTTACGCTAATACAAAGTATAATGCATCACAACTTACAATTATTGAAAATAATCTTACTGGAGAGGGTCCTGTAAGAGGTCACTTTTAGTGTTCATGTCTGTTTTACTCTTGAGACTTTAAAATACCTGTATTACACTAGAGATATGCATGTCAAACATGACATTCCATAGCTAAGAGTGATATACATTACTTAGAATTCCAAAACATACTTCAGAATGAAAAACATCTAGATAAAAAGTTAACTAGAAAAGTGAGTAAAATACAAACTAAGTTTGAGCCAGCATAACACAAGGCTGGTAATAAGATGATGACAGATCATAATAAGAAAGCTCTAATAGGCAAAATAGTCTTCAAATATCAATTGGAGTTGATATTATATATACAAAGTAAAAAAAAATCTAACAGTACAATAGAGTCTACATCATAGAGAAGCTTTCTCACTGCTGTTCTTTATTCTGTAGCCCTCTTTCCAGATACAAACCACTATTTCCATTTCTAGAAAAAAATTCTAAATGAGAATAGATGCATATATTTCCTCACCTCTTTTTATTTTAAAAATGATAAAGCACGATACATACTTCCATCTTGTTTTTTTCCTTCCAAATGATTTACTTTACAAATGACTCCATGTGAGATCTACTTTATTCTTTTTAACAGCAGCTAACTTTCCCTGTATGGATACTCCATAATTTAAATGGTTTCCTATTGATGGGCATTTAGATGGCTTTTAATCTTTTAAAATTGTAGGCAAATGCTGCAATTAGTATTTTGACATGCTTCCCTGCACAGACTTGCCCAGGTGCAAGGACACCATCTGCAGAATAAATTCTTGCAACGACTGGGACAAAGGTGATGTACATCACATTTTTTTTGAAAGATACTGCCAAATTGGGCTCCAAAGAGATTGTACCAACACACATTTACATCAGTGATGTGTGGAAGTGCCAGCATAATGCATTATCAAACTTCATGATCTGACATGATTGTGAAAAGATGAAAAATGATACGTGATTATGGTTTAAGCTTGTGTTTGTCTTATGGGTGAGGATGAGCATTTTTTAAAATGCTTAAAAGCCACCTGTCTTTCCTTTTCTGTAAATATTTTTTATTGTCTATGGTACTCTTGCACTTTTTTGTTGACTAGGCCATCCTTTAAATACATGTTAAGGATATTACTTTTGTCACATGTATTGCAGGTATTTTTCTCAGTCTGTCATTGACTTTATGACTTTAAAATGCAGATATCGGAAATTTTACATGCTCACATTTATTAATTTCTTTTCATAGTTCCACTAGTTTTGTGTTCTTGCATAGAAAGACTTTACCACACTGATTTTAGTGCTGAAAGAATACAGCATGGCTTTCAGTGGTTTAGACTAATACACTTAGAACATATAACCACAGTCCAAAGATGGAGGAAGAATGTACAGAAAAAGTTGATTGGAAGAGCACATTCAGAGCACAGAGGACTCGGTACCATGCAGGCCTTACGTATGTTGCTGGGCTGCGCTGGTACGTCTGACGTGCATGTCAGAGGAAATAATCTTCTAACTCCAGTCTTTTCTTTCATTAAGTATCGGGGCCTTAGTAGGATAGTCTTTCTAATACCACTTTCCAGTTTTTAGAGGAAGATGGGAAAATTGGAAAGAATTCAGAGAAAGCAAACATAAAGATTTTAAAAAACTGAATATATGTCTAATAAAGTTTATAACTTGGACTCATTTAAGACAGAAGAAAAATTAACTCCAGGGAATAATTTCTTTTTGTGTATGGGGACAATGCTGAATGATTACTTTTCACCTTTAAATGAAAACAGGATGGAAGGAGAAAAGCTTAAGGAAAAAACGGTAAAGTGGTTACTGACACAACATTAAAAAAAAAAAGCTCACAAAGGGAATGGTAAAACCTTTGTCATTAGAGAGTTTAAGTAACAGGAGAAAAACATCAGTGTTGGGCTGTTTGGGTTTACTTCTGTCAGGAGAGAGACTAAATAAGATGCCAAGTGGATTATCTAATTAAGGTTCTACAACTGTATTTTACTACAGAAATCAAGGTAGTTGATTTTAAGTAGGCATTTTATTTACCATAGTCCTTTAAAAAAAAGGTAAACTTGAAGCTCTAAGGATTGTGATGTAGAGATTTAACTTATTGTATAACTTAGTATTTACTAACCACTTAATGATTATACTAAGTGCTTATATGTATTAATTCCTTTGATTTTTCAGTAACTCTATAAGGGAGGTGTTATTATTCTACATCAAAGATGAAGACACTGAGGCTCAGAAAAGTTGAAACTGCCCCAAATCCCATGGCTACTTAATGGCACCAGGCTACGTACCTGACACCAAAACACACTTTTAAGGTACTGTGCAATATACCTTGGCTCCTGTGAGCTTATAGTCTAAATGAATGAATGCTCTCTCGAATCTTATAAGCTACTTATAATCCATTAATCCATAATTTAATAAGAAATTAAATTTATGTGATAAAGCTATAATTACTTTCAAGAGGGAGGGGAACAGAAGGGCAAATTACTGGATTTTCTTTAAGTGCTACACATTGTTCAGTTCATATCAGAAGTAGACTTCAAAAAAAAATCCATAAATATCACACACATAAACTGAATTCAGTATTTAGAACTGTTGTACTATGTATGAAATACTGCAATATCTATGCATAATATTAATTTTCATTGAAAAGTATATTTATAACCAAATATATTTAATATGGTAGTAACATGGTTTCCTTGCCTTCCTATCTCTATCTATCCATCTATCTATTGAAACTATTTCCAGCCTATCTTTATAATCATCAGATAATCTCACATTGCTCCTAATAGGAGGGAGGGACTACTGCTCCCATTTTAGAATAAATGGCTCATTTCCTTTATATGATGTGTGTATATTATGAGTAATTACCCCTTAGTATATTATTAATGTTCTGCATTTTCTACTCTATTTCCCATTGGACAACTTTTATACAGTATTTTAGGTTTATATGGTTATATACAAATGTGCATTAAATGAACTTAACCTATAAGTCATTTTTTCCATTTAAAAACTGTAATAAAAACAAAGTTAGTGCAATTTGAAATATTACATCCAAAGCAATGTTTTCTACTTCCAAATCTGTCAGTGATCATGCTTAGAAAGAACAAAATTCTAGAGCAGTGCTATCCAAAAGAACTTTTTGTGATCATAAAGTTCTATTTATGCTGTCCAATATGAGGACCATAGTTATATATGGCTACCAGACACCTGAACGCCAGCCAGTGTGGGGCGCCTGGGTGGCTCATTCGGTTAGGCATTTGACTCTTGGTTTCGGCTCAGGTCCTGATCTCCAGGTGTGGGACTGAGCCCTGCCTGGGGCTGGGCACAACATGGAGTCTGCTTGAGATTCTCTCCTTCTCCCTCTACCCTTCCCCCAACTGCATGTGCACTCTCTCTCTCTCAAATAAATAAATCTTTTTTTTTTTTTTTTAAAGATTTATTTATTTATTTGACAGAGAAACACAGCGAGAGAGGGAACAGAAGCAGGGGGAGTGAGAGAGGGAGAAGCAGGCTTCCCACCGAGCAGGGAGCCTGATGTGGGGCTCGATCCTGGGTCTCCGGGATCATGACCTGAGCCGAAGGCAGTCGCTTAACCAACTGAGCCACCCATGTGCCCCTCAAATAAACAAATCTTAAAAAAAAAAAAAAAAGAAATTCAGCCAGAGTAATGAGGATTTCAAATTTTAATTTACGTAATTTTAATAATTAAAATTTAAACTGCCACTTATGGCTAGTGGCTATCATAATGGACAGCACAGTTCTAGATTTAGGTGTCAATTTAGGAGACTCATGTTGATTTCTGTTTTTAAAGTTTACTTTTCAACCCCAAATATTAAAGAGACTAATTTTAAATAGCTTATCCTTGATCTCCTCAGACTATTCACTCTCGAGGGACCATGAGGAAGCTCCTACCTGCTGGGAAGCGGACGCCGCTCTCTGCTCTGCCTGACTCAGACGCCTCTGAAGTCTGTTGGCTTTTTCCTGATGCTCTAGAATTAGTTTTTCATTCTGTTATGGGGAAATACAAAACAAACAAGTTAGAAATCCATATGTGACACAGAAAAGTTTTGTGGAATAATCAATGAAAAATCTGAGTGTCACTTTACTCCTTATAAAATGCAAAGATAATAAATCTCCAAATTTACATTTTTTTCAAATTATGAACTTCAAGATTCAAAATTAGTTTCACATTTCGACTACATTGCTTTTTTCCCCCTACATGTTACCAAAGAAAGTGAATTAAATCTAAAATTGAAGTGAATTAGAAGACCAAGATTTTCAATATTTGATATTAACCTTGAGATGCTAGCTGCTTCAGAATCACCTGGAATATGAAAACACAGACTGCTGGGCCTCACAACCAGAGCTGCAGCAGGATGGGATGAATTCTGAGAACAGACATGCCTACCGAGCTCTTAGGTGGTGTTGATGTTTGCTAGTGATTCAGAACTACTATGTGAGAGCAAGCTTCTAGAGAAATTGTGACATTGCCATTATTAAAACGCAAAGAATAGAAATTATTCATTCTAGAAGTCTTGATTTTTAAAGAGATATACTTGTCTTAACAGATTTGTATGTTAAAGGTGTTACTCAAAGGGGGAAGAACTGTTTCTACATGCTCCCCAATATATTTGTTTATTCTAGAGGATATTAGGGCCATCAACAGAGTTATTAGGCATTGGTATAGATTTGAATTATGTCTCTAAAAAAGGATGTTGAAGTCTTAACCCCCAGTACTTATGATGTGACCTTATTTGGAAATAGGGTCTTTGCTGATAATTCAGGTAAGATAAAGTTTTAGGGTGGATCCTAATTCAATATTTACCCTTCATACAAAGGGGAAATTTGGACATAGAGACTGACATGGACAAAGGGAAGGGCACCTGAAGACACAGGGAAAACACCATCTACAAACTCAGGAATGCATGAGGCCACCAGAAGCTAGGAGAGAGGCATGGAATAGATTCTCCCTCAGAGGGAATCAGTCTTGCTGACTTCTTGATTTCGACTTCTGGCCTCCAGAATTGTCAGACAATAAATTTTTGTTGTTTAAATCACCAAGTTTGTAATACTTTGTTAGAGCAGCCTCAGGAAACATTACAGACATCATGAATCTGTCACAATATGCTGTCATGCAGACAAGTTCAAAGAAACTATCAATTATAAAATGTATTTGTCCTCTCCATACTTATTAGCTTGAAAAAAAAGTTTTTGCACAACTAGAATTATTATATGGTTTTTCTGGCACTTGACTGAATTGAGAGAATCACACCAGTCCAATTAGGAATAGTAAGAAAAACACACTTTCTCTGAAGAACTAGATGGTTCCCAGGTCTTAACATATAAGTGATAACAGTGAGTGTCAGGCTTAGTAATATAAATACTGAAATAACAAAATACTGCTAAAATGAGCTTACTATATTTCTTATTGTGCCCAAAAGCAAAATTAAATTTTATGAAGAGAGCTATACTGGCTGTTCCAATTTACCAAGATATTTAAATATACAGTCTTAAATTTAAAAGGCCTATCATTAACACTAGAGAAAACTTGGGGGGGAAATCCCATCATCTATAATAATCACTTTCATAGGTACTATCAGACTACATACAATATGCATTTTTCTGTGCTACTCCCATAACAGTTAAAGAAGAGTCCAGTTTAGGTAAATCACAATATATCCAACTGTTCTTTTTCAACTGATCATTTTGGTTGCTTTTGATCTTCCAATATTAACATTATTATGTTGAATATCTGCCTTTAAATTTTTTTCATACTTTAAATTATTTCCCTAAGTAAAGATTCATGGAAGTTTTGAAAACTAGAGTATTTTAATGGGTATTGTTTGTATTCTAAATGGTTCATATCGAGTTATAATGCTTTGAAATTTAAGAGTAATGATTTCATTATGACTTCTATAGGTGGCCACAAAAATATAGCGGACCGCATAGCCTATTAACGAAATTCCAACAAATACATCCAAAGTTAGAACATCAAATGAAGAACTAGAGTTCTAGCAAGTTCTAATCATAGTCTAGAAATTGTTGACTTTTTTAAAGGATTCTTACTGCATTTAGTTCTAAAGCATTAATCTGAAGGTGTATCTTGATATATTCCAGTAGGCAAAAGTAATTTCTACATATAGTTGAATTAAAACAAAATAAGATGAATGGGCTAAAAAATATAAACTTAGACATGCTTAGAAATGAAGGGGATCTTAACACATTTTCTGCAATACGGCACAAGTTATATTGGTGAAACTGAAACGAGAGCTCTACCTTTTGTCATTTACATATGATGAATCACTGACTTTCAAAGCTTTTATTCACATTATAAAATGTGGAATTTTAGGGTTATGGATTATTTCTCTACAAAGAGTACTCACCTCTGTATGGTCATTTCCAAGTAGAGAACTAATTTGGAGTTAGCTCAGGTAAAATTCTCTAACATGTGTATCAAGCTGCAGCAGAAAGTACTTCCCGGGAGAGTCATTATCTTACCTCAACTACCTTTTCATTTGCCATTTCCAGCTGAGAAAGCAGCTCTTGGGTCTGAAGTTTCTGTCGACTCAGCTCACTCCTATTAATCAAGAGACAGTTCCCCCCCCCACAAGCCATTAATATCATTGTTTAAAAATCTAACAAAATAGAATCTTTTATAGTGAGATATATGTTTATCCTTTAAACAAAAATGCCTTCTTATATGCAAAATAAAGTCTCTTTTTAATAGACCATATCTTAAAGGACTCATTTACTTCTTTATAAAATGCACATGTATTCTGGAGCTTAGCTGTACAACAATGGGAATACACTGGATACTACTGAGCTGTATACCTAAAAATGATTAAGAGGTAAATCTCATGTATTTTATCACAACTATAAAAATGCTAAAATGTTAAGTTTTATGTATATTTTACCACACACAAAAAACAAAAAACAAACAAACAAACCTCACACACATATATTCTAAAAACACTTAAATGTTTTCAATATTATTATCTTGAGGAATCATTTGGCATTAAAATGAACATATATTCATATTAAACAGATAAAGTATTTGTCATTATAAAATCTCATAAGTTATTCTAATTCTTAGCTATAGTATACATTTTTAAGATTCATATACAGTACTTTTTAGGGGAACTCGGTTTTTGGAAATTTAAGGTAATATTAGTCACTCCAACATCATTTTGGTGTAGTATTAACTGGTATTTATGTTTTGGTTGTATATGCCCTATATTTTATACCCTCATATCCTATATGCTTTAATAGCTGGATTTATCTTATGCATAGAGCTGATTGTCTTTTTTTTTTTTTTTTTTCCCAACACATAAGCATTATCTTGCTTTTGGCCAAGGTAATTTTAGGAGTCTCAGGTTAGATGCAGAAACAGTACAGTCTTCTTTTTAAAATATTTTATTTATTTATTTGTCAGAGAAAGAGAGTGAGAGATAGCACAGGCAGGGGGAGCAGCAGGCAGCGGGAGAAACAGGCTTCCTGCTGAGCAAGGAGCCTGATGTGGGACTTGATCCAAGGACCTAGGGATCATGACCTGAGCTGAAGGCAATTAAATGACCGACCTACCCATGCATCCAAGAAACAATATAGTCTTAAAAATAATTTTTAAAAAAATCAAACTTCTGAGTATTAAAATACCCAGTTAATTCAGGATTGGTTTTTATCCTTTGACCTTCTGCTTCTTAAATAAACAGATTTAACACTTCTAAAACAACTTCGCTTTGAATTTTTTCCAAATGAACTGTAACACCTAAAAACTTGGTAAGCCCCTAAGTGACCTATATGTATATGAATAATTGCTAAAATCAGCAAGCAATTTACTATAAATACATAGGAGATAATAAAAAATAATGCCATTCACAAATAAATTCCACAGATATTTACTGAACATTATGTGCCAAGTACAAGGTATATGGTGGTAAATACATAATGGTTGCCATAACAGAAAGAAGAAGCAAATGGCTTCATCCATATAGGACACAGTCTATGAGGACACTGAGCATCTAACATTGATTCCGTGACAGACAAACCCAAATGTTTTATCTTTGCTTTCTTTTGGTGTAATGATAATGTAGAATAAATTACTGTGCTTATATTCAAGTACCTTGTGTAGCTTAAAATTACTGCTACAACATAACATAACAAAAGGAAGAAAGGCAAAATGACTGAAGTGGCCAGTGTAATTAAGTGGCCAAATGTAACTAAAGGTAAAGTTACCCACATTAGTGCTAATGAGAAATAACCTTTGAGTACTACTGAGATTAAGATGATACAATGATCCCATTTATAAAGTCAGCCAACATTCAGTTTATATAAGACCTTCTCAGAAAACACCTACTGCATAATTTGATACCTAAACCATTCACTTACACATGACATTTTACAGGATAGTAATAATTTCTGACAAGTACTATTAGATAGTAATAATTTCCCACAAAATTTAAGACCACAAAGATTCAAATGATTAACTTCCAGTTATTTATTTTTTTTTTTAAAGATTTTATTTATTTGACAGAGAAACACAGCCAGAGAGGGAACACAAGCAGGGGGAGTGAGAGAGGGAGAAGCAGGCTTCCCGCCGAGCAGGGAGCCTGATGTGGGACTCGATTCCGGGTCTCCGGGATCATGACCTGAGCCGAAGGCAGTCACTTAACCAACTGAGCCACCCAGGCGCCCCAACTTCCAGTTATTTTTAACCTGTGTAAATGTGCTGTTGCGTATCAAGCTCTGTAACCCCCACTGGACGGTGTGCAAGGTTGTTATTCATCTTTGTGTCCTTAGGATCTGGTACTCAATAGAGCTTGGCAAGTAATAGTGAACTTGATGATGATGATCATAACAGCAAACACCAGTGCCAGGCACTTGTGGGTTTTTATTTAAATTATTTAGTTTTCATGATAACCCCATGAGACACCAGTTTTACATATGAGAAAATTAAAAAACAGAGAAATTTAAAAACAAACTTAGGTCATGTAGCTAGTCAAGTTGTAGGGTCACGATTCAAGAACAAGAGTTAAATGCTAACCCACTGAGCCACCCCAGGCACCCTCTTCCTTCTATACCTCTTTTCCAGTTCATTTTAATCCAGATGTTCTCTTCTCAAATCAAAGCTCTGATATTTATTTTATGTTCTAAGACATTTAAGCAATTCTCTATTAAACCCCATGAGACACCAGTTTTACATATGAGAAAATTAAAAAACAGAGAAATTTAAAAACAAACTTAGGTCATGTAGCTAGTCAAGTTGTAGGGTCAAGATTCAAAAACAAGAGTTAAATGCTAACCCATTGAGCCACCCCAGGCACCCTCTTCCTTCTATACCTCTCTTCCAGTTCATTTTAATCCAGATGTTCTCTTCTCAAATCAAAGCTCTGATATTTATTTTATGTTCTAAGACATTTAAGCAATTCTCTATTATAATGCTAATCAGTCATTTATATGTGTATGTAAGCATACATAACACACACACACATACACACACACAAATACACACTTTCCTCAATTATAATGGAAACTTTAAAAAGGGGATTGTCTTTAATTTCCATAGTACTAACCACAGTGCTTTAAGTATGGGGTATCAATAAACACTTGCTGATTTATGGCTAAATTTCTACAGAAAACCTGGCAGTTAGAAAATTTTATTACTTATTTGCTCAACAAACATTTACTAAAGAACCTACCACAAAACATATTTTAGTAAAGGTTATTTTTATGTATTTAGATTTATTTATATTCTAGTTCTTTCTACAAAGGATTTGAAGTGGCTAAGAAAAGGATATTTTTCTTTCTTTCTTTTTTTTTTTTAAGATTTTATTTATTTGACAGAGAGAAACACAGCCAGAGAGGGAACATAAGCAGGGGGAGTGAGAGAGGGAGAAGCAGGCTTCCCGCCGAGCAGAGAGCCCGATGTGGGACTCGATCCCGGATCTCCGGGATCATGACCTGAGCCGAAGGCAGTCGCTTAACCAACTGAGCCACCCAGGCGCCCCAAGAGGGTTTTCTACTGTACCTTAACTTTACTACTGTGCCTTATTATCACTTCAAGTTTGCAAAGTAGTTATTATTCTTATCTTTTAAGTAAAGGAGTTAAGACTCAGAGAAATTATTCAATGTTCCTAGGGTCATGCAGTGATTGAATGAAAACATGGGGTTCATACCCAGTCTTTAATCAAAATCTTCTCTCAATTAAATCACACTGCCTCATAATTACAAAAGATATTAATAAAGCATATCTGTGGCATCATATAATATCAAGACCTAAAAGGCAAAATGAAGATTTAAAAAAAAATCCTAAGTATGTGGCAAAATGGTCAGTAATTGCAAAGACTGTGATCTCAACTTTGTATATGGCTTCAAAAGACCTGACTACTAAAAAGGAAATTCATCCTAAGGTTTCAAATCTCACTCAATTAACTAAAACTACCACAGGTTAAAGTAGACAGGCCAGCTTTAGATATATTGGAGCATGCGGTCATAGTCCAGGTTTTCTCCTTCCCTATCTGCACATTCCCCCTAAGCAATCTCATCTATTCCATGATGGTAAAGGACCACTACTGAGCACCTCAAATGTAACCTGTCCAAAATGGAAACTATTTCTTATCTAGACCACCCCAAGTTTCCTCCTTCCCAGTACAAGGCCTCACCATCTATCCAGATGTTCAAGTCTGAGCTAAGGTGTCATCTTTGACTCCACCCTTGACTCATTCCCTGTATTTGACATGAAATAAATTTGTCTTCCTTCCTAACAGATTTCATAACTGCCTACTTCTCTCTATTTCCACTGATGGTACTCAGCTCTAAGATACTATCATGTATTGCCTGGAATACTGTAATAATCTTGTATCTGGGGCACTTGGGTGGCTCAGTGGGTTAAAGCCTCTGCCTTCAGCTCAGGTCATGATCTCAGGGTCTTGGGATCGAGGGCCACATTGGGCTCTCTGCTCAGCAGGGAGCCTGCTTCCTCCTCTCTCTTTGCCTGCCTCTCTGCCTACTTATGATCTCTCTCTGTCAAACAAATAAAATCTTTTTAAAAAATAATCTTGTATCTGGTCTCCCCCACTCCATTTTTGCCCCTTCCCTAAGTCCATTTTCCATACAATAGCTAAAGTGATCTTTTAAAGATCTAAGGATGTTTAAAATTCTTCAGTGATCTCCCACTACTGTACACTGGTCTTTCTTTTAACTTAAAATAGTCTTACTTAAATATTTTACTTACAGTAAGTAAAAATATTTTACTTAAAATGCCGTATAAGATTCTCATGATCTGATCTATGTCTAGTTCCTCAACCTTATACCTTCTCTCTCTTCACTCACTATACTTTAACTAATATGGGTTTACTCCTTAATACTGGGGGTTTGTACTTGCTATTCTTCCATCTGCCTGAAATATTTTCCTGGCTTTCTTGTATAGTTGATTTATTTCTATCATTCAGGCCTCAGTTTCAATGCCAACTTTTCTGACCACCTTTCAAAAAAATTGTGCAGCCCTTTCAGTCCCGCACCTGTCCCAGTTGCTGTCATATCAACTCATTTGTTTTCTTTATACCATTTAAGACATTTAAAATTATCTTGTTTATTTGTTGGTTTACTTTTTTATTATTTGTCTCTCCCCATTAGAATGAAAGCTCTGAAAGAGGAGGAACTATATTCACAAGACTTAGAAAAGTGCCTGGTGGTTTTTAGCCAAGGAAAATTTTAGGTAACTCCACAGAATCAGTTAACTAATACTTTTTAATAACATTTCTAATATGCCGTATTTTGTCTTTTCAAAGTTTTCACCACATATTTGCTCTCACAAGAAAACAAATTAGATAATTCAGTGATTGCATTTTCAAAGTAGTTACCAAGTGGTATAAATTTGGGTGATTTCTACTAGGAAAATGAATGTGAGAAGGAGCTTTATGTACAAAAATCATTCATGGGAAGCTTATTAAGAAGTTATTTGAAGTTCTTCACAACATCTAATTTTAAGTGCTGATCTTAGGATAAGACTGAGGGAATATAAAGTTCATTCAGTCAACAAATACTGAAATGAATGCTTGCCACATTTGACATATTATGCTAGATGCTAGGGAGACAAGGAAGACCAAGACTCAGGTACTGCCATAGTGAAACTTGTAAAGTACCAAATACTGAAAAGCTCCTACTTTATAATATAGGTAGTAAATGCTACAAAGAGTGCTATAGGAATGTACAGGGATGATTAGGGATTAGAGCTGTCTCTCCAGAGGAAGTAGGCTTTTAAGCTGATATATGAAAGAGAAACAGAAGAGTAAGCAGGGTAAGGAAAAGAGGAGTGAGGAGTGTTATAATCAAATACATGTGTAGAGGCCAGGAAATAAGAAAGGATAATAAATTTTATCTATCTATCTATCTATCTATCTATCTATCTATCTATCTATCTATCTATCGATAATACATTTAGGGAACTGAAAGGAGTTCTGTATACACAGAGCACAGCGTGTTACTAGGAGGCAGTAGAGGAAGCAAAAGAGGAGAAGCTGGAAACACAGGAAGTACATGTTGTAAAGGATCTTCTATGTCTTGACAGAAAGTTGAGACTTTATCATCAATACAGTGGTGAGGGACTGAAGTGTTTTTTTGTTTTTTTTTTGTTTTTTTGTTTTTTTTTTTAAAGTAGGCTCCACACCCAGCGTGGAGCCCAATGCTGAAATCAAGAGTCAGATGCTTAACTGACTGACCCACCCAGGCACCGTGGCACTATTTTAAGAAGAGAAGTGACATGGTTAGATCTGTGTATCAGAAAATCTTGCTGATTGCAGCAAGAAAAAGTAGTAAGGAAATATGACTGTGATAAATTAGAGGGTTACAGCAGTAATCCAGGTGAGCAATGCTGATAGCCTGAACTACTGGAGGGAAATGGACAGATTCAAGAGACATTTAGGAGGTAGAATTAGTAGTAATTGATTTGGGGATGTGAGGAGAAATTCAGGATGACATCTGGAGTTTTGTTTGATAAATGGGGTAGATATTACCACTCATGGAATAGGAAATATAGGATGAAATAAAAACTTGGGTTATATGTGAAATAATGGGTTTAGTTTTGAATATATTGATTTTGAGGTACCTATGGACATGCTCTGTAGAGAGCTGGAAATATATATTATTTCAAAAATGTTAGCACTAGAAGCTGTTTTCCAATAATACTTAACCCATGACCCTGAGATCATGACCTGAGCTGAAATCAAAAGTCTAATGCTTAACTCATGAACTACCCGGGTGCCCCTTTAAAATTCTATTTAAAAAAATAATTTGTTTCTTTTTCTTTTTTTTTTTTTAAAGATTTTATTTATTTATTTGACAGAAAGAAACACAGCTAGAGAGGGAACACAAGCAGAGGGACTGAGAGAGGGAGAAGCAGGCTTCCTGCTGAGCAGGGAGCCTGATGTGGGGCTCGATCCTGGGTCTCCAGGATCATGACCTGAGCTGAAGGCAGTCGCTTAACCAACTGAGCCACCCAGGCACCCCAAAAATAATTTGTTTCTATTGTCAAAAACATTTATTGTTTTGAACATTTCAAGAATGAGAATTATCACCCCCCCAAAAAAGAATTGTTGCTATTTCAGAAGTGGCACTGACTGAGAATTTTACTTTGTATAAAATTTTACTTTGTATAATCCTTTTAGAAATGGGTATGATACCTAACCCATGTTGAAAAGGAAGGATTTCCACTTGAAATGTGCTTCAATTCTTAGCATCACTGGCATATATACTAACTAAAAAGTATGCTTATGAGGATAAGAACAAAGTTTTCCCTATAACTCAAGAGTTTCTTTGAAAACATCACAAATACTTTAAATAAAAAAAGAGAAGTTATGGTTCTTTAAGGAATAGAAACTCGGAATTTGGGCCAATATCTTAGACATTATCATCAATTACTGTAATTGCTCAGATCATTCTGTTATTATTGAGGCACAGTTTAAGATAAGAATAAGCCATGTATATTTTGGTTGATATAGCATAGGGGGAAATTTCCTCGATGCCTAAAATCCTTTAGTGATGACTAAAGATTAAATCGCAGAAGGCTCTATTCTATATTATACTAGAGAATTAAAAACAAAAGGTGTACTATTTGTTTCAAGGAAATGATGGATCTGCCAGCTGCAGCAAGTGCTTTCTTTGAAACTCTCTCATGACAAATTAACATAGCATTTGCCAGATGTTTTTTTTTCTGTTGAATTATACTGTAATATGCTTCAGTTACTTTTAGTAATTATGATTTTGTAATCTGCCAATACCTGCAGCTGCCTCTCATTCTATTAAAAAAAAGCAGTATGGCAGCCAAACATTACAGATACATAGCCAAGAATAATGTTCCTTCCAAGAAAAAAACCTTAGACTCAAATGCTGTGTATTCATATAAATATATATGTTCATATATATCAATAACATTGTACCAAATGAATATACAATATGTAATACTTACATCAGAAAAATATTTTCTTTAGAAAATATAACACACTGTAAATCAATTAATGAATTAAATACAATTTTATTGGTCAACTATATGCTAGGCAAGATGTTGGCTCATGCTTACAAGAAGACATAGATGTAAATGGGAAGTTCAGTAAATGTCATAAAGAAGAATGAGCAGAACAGTATGGGAGTGAAAAGAAAGGAAAGACTTGATCTGTCAGGGGAACTAAAAATATCTTACCGAACAAATGATACTTGAGTTGGGTCTGGAAGGAAGAAAATTTTTTTCATGTGGGAGCTGGGAAAGGACATCCTTGCAGAGAAATAATATGTACAGACTACCTCTAGAATCATCCTTGATTCTTACCTTTTCTTTTATACTTCACATCCAATCCATCAGCACCTTCTATTACCACTAAAAACTCCCAAAGAATTCACCTTTCTCTTTCTTCTTAGTCTAAGCCACCATTAACTCTTTTTTTTTTAAAGATATATTTCTTTCTTTCTTTCTTTTTTTTTTTTTTAAAGATTTTATTTATTTGACAGAGAGAAACACAGCCAGAGAGGGAACACAAGCGGGGGAGTGAGAGAGGGAGAAGCAGGCTTCCTGCTGAGCAGGGAGCCCGATGTGGGACTTGATCCCGGGTCTCCAGGATCATGACCTGAGCCGAAGGCAGTCCCCTAACCAACTGAGCCACCCAGGCGCCCTGCCACCATTAACTCTTAATAAAGACCTTGTGGTAGCCTTCTAAGTTTTCCCCCAGCTTTATTACTCACTTTCATTTTCCACAGAATAGCCAGTGATCCTTATAAAAAAAAATCAGATCAGGAAACTTTTTTTTTAAACTGACCATTGCCCTTCATTCACCTTTAAAACCCTTTAACATAGCTAATAAAGACCTACAAGATTAGGTCGCTGTCTGCAGCAGAGACAGTGTTCACCAAACATTCTGTTTGTTCCATATGCATTTCCTAGACTCTTATGCAGTTAGATTGGGTCCATATGACTAGTTTGGCCAATGACAGTAAAACGAAATGATGAGTATCACTTCAGAGTTGAATTGGGTTAAGAGTCAGTGTTCTTGGGGCGTCTGGGTGGCTCAGTTGGTTGGGCGACTGCCTTCGGCTCAGGTCATGATCCCGGAGACCCGGGATCGAGTCCCGCAACGGGCTCCCTGCTCGGCGGAAGGCCTGCTTCTCCCTCTCTTGCTCCCCCTGCTTGTGTTCCCTCTCTGGCTGTGTTTCTCTCTGTCAAATAAATAAAATCTTTAAACAAATAAAATAAATAAAATAAAAAAGTCTCTTAAAAAAAAAAAAAGAGTCAGTGTTCTTCCATCCCTCTCTTTCCTGTTTCAGTGATTTCAGGAAACCACATGTTCAAGATGGTAGAACCTCGACCATCAGAGCCTTTCTGCAAAACTTCCTGACATGCATAGTATGAGCAAGAAATAAACCTTTATTGTGTTAAGTCTACGAGATGTCAGAGTTTGTTTGCTGTGGTGGCTGGCAATACTTAATTTCCCAAATCTGTCACTATTGCCTTTATTTTGCATACTAAAATTTTGCATACTTCAAACGTACCAAGTATATTCTTTGCACTAACTGTTCTCTCTGCTTGGAATATTCTTTCTCCTGATGTTTAAATGATAGGATCCTTTTTATCATTAGATTATCTTAAGATTTATTTTCTCATAGGACCCTCCTTGTCTACCATTCTCAGGTACCCACCATTCATCATCACATTGACTAATTTCAATTTTCTTTTTCTTTTGAAGATTTTATTTATTTATTTGACAGAAACACAGCTACAGAGGGAATACAAGCAAGGGAAGTGAGAGAGGGAGAAGCAGGCTTCCCACCAAGCAGGGAGCCCAATGTGGGCTCCATTCTGGGATTCCGGGATCATGACCTGAGCCAAAGGCAGACACTTAATGAATGAGCCACCCACGTGCCCCTGATTTTAATTTTCTACATACTACTTATTATCAGATTCCAAGTACACACACACACTCAGTAGTTCCACTTTCCCATCAATAATCTACTATCTTCAAAGAGAAAAAAACAAAACAAAACAAAACAAAACAAAACAGGGGACCTTCGGCTTTACTCTATCATCAATACTTAAAGAATAAGGCCATTCAATAAATATGTGATGAGTGAGTGGAGTGCAGACTAGAAGCTGTTAAAAGGGCTGGCTGAGCACGTTGGGTTTATTGAAGTGGGAGTTCAGTGTGGGTGGAACACAAGGAACATGAACAACATGGGTAGACAGGCAGAATGCTGATAAGAAGGTGGAGAAAAGACTATAAAAAACCTATAGGCAACAGTAAAGTGAAAATCTTTAAGTAGGTAGGGCCAGAATCATAATTGCTTTTCAGAAAAATAATTCTGACAGAAGTATGAAAGATGGAATAGAGAAGAATAAAACTGTTGGCAGAGAAACCAGAGTGAAGTAGGCTGCTTTAATAGTCATGATTAGAGAATGAAGGATCTGACTGAAAGATGGCAGGGACAAATATGTTACCACACGTTTACATATACAGGCAAGTACTTTTTCGGATAGATTCCTGTACCTGGAATTTCAAAAGCATATGTACAGTTTAAATCTGATAGATACTGCCACATTACCTTATAATAAGGATTTGCCAGTTTACACTCCCACCAATACTGTACACCTATTCCCGTTTCTTCATATATTTGCAGATACTGCATTATAGTCATCTTTTACATTTTTGTCAATTTGATGGGTAAAATTATTGTTTAAATTTCCACTTCTTCAGTAAATAGTGTGGCTGAACCTGATTTGCTAAGTTTAATGGCGCTTTGTATTTCTGCTTTTGTGAGCTGCCAGTTCACATACATTGACCATCTTGTTAGGTTATTAATCTTTTTCTTAATTATGTAATTCTTCATGAATTCTGCATATTAACCCTTTATTTTTGTCATTTGTCTTTTATCTCTGTTTACTACCTTTCTTCACATAACATGTTAATTTTATGGTTAAATCAGTTAATCAATATTTTCCTTTTTTGCAATTTTGGTTTTGTGTATTATCTAGAAAGACCTTTCCATTCCAAGATAATAAAAAAAATCCTATTTTTTTCTAATACCTTCTTTTTTAGCTTGTTAATCTACCTGTAATTCACCTTATATATGGAATACAGAATATTCTAAAATTTAAATTTTTTCAAACATCACTTTTTCACTATTGATTTGAAATGGCATATTATAATGAACAAAATTTCTAATCAAATTATCTATCCCTGTGTAAATACTACCATACAGCTTTACATATTTTAATATCTGGTAGGATAACTCTCATCTCACTTTTTTTCCTATAGAAGTTTTTGATTTAGAGGTGCCTGGGTGGCTCAGTCAGCTAAGCGTCTGCCTGCAGCTCAGGAAACTCGCAGGGCCCTGGGATCAAGCCCCACATTGGGCTCCCTGCTCAGTGGGGAATCTGCTTCTCCTTCTCCCTCTCCCTGCAGATCCTCCTGTTTGTGCTCGCTGTCAAATAAATATGTAAATAAATAAAATCTTAAACAAAAGTTTTGGTTTAATCTCATTCAAGCACGATTACTACAGATATAGGACAGTTACAAATGTTATACATTAATAATAACTATTAAAATTATTTCCGCAAAATTCCATATTACATCTATTTCAAGATAAAAGAGAAACTAAGAGGGGATAACTACAGATGAATTAATAAAATTGTACAAATTAAAGCAAACTTCAAACTGAAAGAAGATACCACAGAGGAGCTCAGATTTTTAAAAAGCTTTTATATTAGCTTTTTAAATACTAAGATGAAAAACTTCCTTCTATGGGAAAATTACTTAATTATTTTGTGTTACATTTAATTATGGTTATACTTACTTATGGTAAGATCTTCAGAAATCGGTACTTGGTAATTATGTGTAATTGTCAGTTACCAGATGGAACAAAGGTTTCCAAAGGCAGTACAATTAGTCTAGAGAGGACTCCAGCATCCTAAAGGTTTTGTGGCTATGCTGGTATTTGGTTTTGCCTCTAATATTTTTCTAACTATGGTGAATAAGTGGATACATAATAAGCAAGAAAAATAGCCAACTTATAAGAATTTAATTATTATAAAGTAGAGAGGATAGAAGCAAACAGCCAAGTATTTTCAAGACTTGTTAAGTACAGACTAGGACTAAGTTTTAAGGAGCACATTTTTAAGGAGGAAGTTTTGATACTTAATATGGCACAGTAACAACACACTGGGAAGCAGGATGCTGGGACCTAACCTTCAGAGCTCCTTTTTGATAGCTAGTAATAAACAATTTTTGTTGGAATGGTAGAATATATAAATTCATGGTATATATAGAGAAACTCTTATAGGGAGAGTCAGATGCATCAAATGAGCCATTTGCTTTTTAAGTACTGCTCTGTAGTTTATTTTGTAATTTATTATTAGTGAAAGACCTAATAGGTTGAAGACCTGGATTGTACCACTGAATCATTCTGAAAACGAAAGCATTTCTAAGGGTAGCAAATGAATCCTTCCCCAAAGATATAGAAATACCATCTAGGAGTCAGTGTTGTGTACTACTGGTACAACATAGCATCACACATCAAATTGCTAATGCCCAATATGGATGCTACTGTGAATATGTCCAGTATAGATCATCACATTCATAACATTTTTTCATTGGAATAAGCATAAACTTTACTTTTCTACTTCAAAAATTATAAATTTATTGTAGTGTCCATATAATTCTCTATTTGACCAATAGGTAAGATATGTCAGTAAAAATATTTTAGTAGCTGTATTTCTTTTGCAGAAAGATTTTGACTTGATTTCATATATATTCCTCAGTGTTATTTATATCTCCAAAGAGGAGAGATACAATTTACATATATAAATCTTGCCTAAAATCTAGTGCTGTCTAAAACTAGTAATGTTTTCATAAATTGAAAATGGAATAAGCACATGAAATTTTCATATAAGTTTCATGCATTACATCATGGTTTACTTTGAATACAACAATGTCTTAGCATTTATAAAGGCTATTGCCTAAGCCCAGTGTTAACTGTTTGCTTCCTAAACATTTTACATGCTAGGCCTGGAGATCTTATATTTGTTATCATACGAATAAAGCCTTACAATAACATATGGGGTTTACAGGTAAGTAGAAAGGATTGGGGCTGCATGGTATTCAAATTCAGGTTTGACTGACTCTTGAGTTAGTGCTCTTATCTCTAATGCTGTACTGCCTCCTTATGTGCCTCCTCATACCGTTTCTCAATGTTATTAAATGTATAATCCTTTTGTGAAAGGAAATAATCTTAATGCAAAAGAATCTTTTTTTTTTTTTAAAGATTTTATTTATTTATATGACAGAGAGAAACACAGAGAGAGAGGGAACACAAGCAGGGGGAGTGAGAGAGGGAGAAGCAGGCTTCCTGCTGAGCAGGCAGCCCGACACGGGGCTCGATCCTGGGTCTCCGGGATCATGACCTGAGCCAAAGGCAGTCGCTCAACCAACTGAGCTACCCAGGCGCCCCGCAAAATAATCTTAATATGAAAATATTCCTATGTTGGAAGTTAACATTTGAGTTTTAACATTTCTGCGCATACTAGTAAAATATAAGTGACACAGAAACATGGAGAAAGTTTTTCTTAGATTCTATTGCAATTCTATTTCCAACTGTGTGGTTTAAACAATCAACATAGAAATATCAAGCAAAGGTTAACTATAACCTAAGAAAGCTAGATTTTCCTCTGCAAAATCTTAAATATATGCAATGACACCTTGTTAGAATACAATGCTTTCTCACATTTTTATAATTTTATAAAAACTATCATATAACAAGAAATAGTTAACTTAAGCATAATTATTCCTTTTTAAAAAGATGTCTAAAGAAATATGGCTAATATAAAAATTCAAAGCATGTAAAAAGTGTAACCTATTTACTTTCATAATTGATTTACTTTTGAACAATCTTTTTCAATCTATTCAACAGACCCAAAATGCCACAGAACATCGGGCTTTTAAAATTTATTGAAAGAAACAGTGTTCTGTCACAAAAGCTGGAGAGGTAATAGCTAGGAGAATCTGGATTTTTTTTTTTTTTGCTTCTGTCTTAATAAGAGCATTTAAAGGATTCTTTCCATATGTATTTACTGTGAGTTTATTAAAATGGTTACACTGAATTAGAATGGTAGAAGGAAGTGTAGTGATAATAATTAATATCCATTTGAACTTGAAAGGATAAGATCATGATACAAATTGAAAAGGAAGTTGAAAATCTCTCAAGGACAGTCAAGAAGTAGCAATTCAGAGATAGTAAGGTAATCAAAGAACAAATGAGTATATTTCTAATTTGAATAAAAATATGTATTTGCTAGATACTTTATAGTTTATGAGACACTTTGATATTTATACTTTTTCATAGGTAACCTTAGCAACCTAATATAGCTTTTATTCTTGTAAATGATAAAATTGAATCAGGTTGGAAAAACTGACTTATACATAATCACACATTTGTGGGACAGACCTTGGATTTGAATTTAGTATGTTAGCTTTTTATATACCCCAACTGATTCTTACACTAAGATCTTAAGTCAGTCACTTATGTTTAGGAGAAAATTTTTTAGGTCTCTAAAAATGTATTTTAGTAGCTCATTGTTTAAGGCCACGGATAAACATATGAGTCTAAGCTTATATTTTTCAATATCTAAAAGGCTGTCAAATTAAGAGTGATGCATAAAAGATGGAGACCACTCTGGGAAACCATATATAGTCCTCCAAGATTCTACGTAAACTGGAAATAAAAAGAACATATGCCTTTAGTTATGTGCTAAATGGATGATTTAAAAAGTTCATATTCTGAAACATTACTTAAGAAGCTTTGAGAACAATTGAAGTTCTTAGCAATGACATACACACTGAGTTTGATATAAATTCAAATTCATAGATATGGTAAAAGAAATAAAGAATTAATTCACTAAAAGTAGAGATCAAATTGCTAAAAATATGGTTGTAGAGTAAACTTCCATTAGTACAGATCTTTATAGTCTGACTCCCCAAGTAGAATGTATTGTCTCTGATGGCAGGGCAATATTTGCTCACTTTTTTTTTTTTTTTTTTTTTTTACTGATGTTAAAAGCTATTTTTAAAAATATTGCATAATATAAGAAAAGTAATCTTACCCATTTTCGGTGTCAAGTCATGGTATTATTCTCTTGATTTTGAAGGAAATAATTGTATTTCCTTTCTTTCCTTTTATCTAAGAGGTAAGAAAAAGTCACTAAATTACTGGAAATTTGGTAGCTTTAACTTATTTAGGGTTTGGAGGGTTGTTTACCAAAACCTAGTTTTTAAGGCTGGACAGAGAAGAGAGTGAGTAAGGTTTGAAACTGAAAAAAAAAATCCTAGTCATATTGACTGGATTTAAGGTACAACTGGCGTCAAGATACAAACTTTCTTGACTGGGCTAGGCAGGGCTCTGTTGCCTGATGTGATCTGCTGAGCAAATCTGACCATGGTGGATCAGCACAGGATGAGGGTGGGTGGGGGGCAGTGGAAACAAATTTACACCCCGATTGCATCTAGGTAGGAATGTGCCTTAGCAGATCGGTTGGTTAGTTTTAAATTGCTTATTCCATGAATTATTTATATTTATTTCTCTCTTGAGGGTAGTTGGCCACTTCAAATTACTATATTAAAGCATTCTATTTTTTATGGAAAAGTGTATTCAAAGATTGTTTTTAATTGTGAATTCAACAGGAGGCAGTATGGCAAAATGGACATGAAATCTATGGGAACAAATGAAGAGCTTGGCCTTATATTGGAGCAGGGGCAGTTTATCTTATTACAGCAGGGTATACAGGAAAAGATGCATATAGAAATATAAACGCAGTACAAGTTTTCTTCTGATTGCTTCTCTTTTCTCAGTAAAAGAGGAATTGAGGTTACCAAATGAAAGTGACGGTGGGGAGGTGTAAAAGATCTGAAGGAAGACACGAGAGTATGAAATAGTCGACAAGGAGAACAGAATCTACAGACTGACTGCCTGGCAGCATAAAGACCCTTTTTGTGATTATGAATTTGGAGTGAGACCACGAGCATGGCTGTGTGTTTTTGTGCAGCCACTTTAAGCTGAATGGGTGAACGTACAGAAAGGACAGCAGACTGCTTGTAACCAGAGCTTATTCAACAAAAGGAAGAAGAGAAAGCATCAGGGAAGTTCAGGGCGATTATCCCTGCTGACTCTTTCTAAAACTACACACCCTTCTAAAAATATAACTACTACCTATTCCCTTTTTCTGCTTTATCTTTTTCTTCAGCACTTATTATATAGCACATTTTATATTTAATTTCTCTTGTTTACTGTTTCTATTAGAATGAACACTCCATGAGAGCAAGGACTTTTTGTCTGTCAAGTTCACTGCTATTGTCTTTTTTTTTTTTTAATTTTTATTTATTTGACAGAGAGAGATCACAAGTAGGCAGACAGGCAGGCAGAGAGAGCAGAGGAAACAGGCTCCCCAATGAGCAGAGAGCCCAACGTGGGCCTCGATCCCAGGACCCTGAGATCCTGACCTGAGCTGAAGGCAGAGGCTTTAAGCCACTGAGCCACCCAGGCGCCCCTCTGCTATTGTCTTTTAAAAGGTAGGATTCCTTGCTGGCAGCTTCACACTCCTCAAAGCAGTTTCACTACCTGTCAATGCCCGGTGGTTTAACAAAGAGAAATGACTGGCTAGTTTATTAGCTAGCAGCCATTTTGAAAGGACTGGGTGTTTTGGATATAATTTTGGTCTTTAAATCTGGCAATATTAATTTCTTATTCTTACTATAATAAAAGGACCTTAAGATGATGCTGGTTTTTCTAAAATTTTCTTTTTAACATATTTTTCTTTTTTAAAAAGATTTTATTTATTTATTTGACACAGAGAGAGCGAGCACAAGCAGGGGGAGTGGCAGGCAGAGAGAGCAGCAGGCTCCCCACTGAGTAGGGAGCCTGATGTGGGGCTAGATCCCAGGACCCTAGGATCATGACCTGAGCTGAATGAAGGCAGACAGTTAACTGACTGAGCCACCCAGGCACTTCTCTCTAAAATTTTCTTAAGTAGAAGACAGTAACAAAATGTAGACAGTGATAAGAAATGCTACTGGGATACATGTTAGGGCCAGATGAGAAAATCCCTGCAGCCACCTTCTTCCTGAGTGGGGGGTGAGTAGGGGTGGGAGAGTAAAATGAATTTAACAACATTTATAAGAGGCATCTCTGGCATACAGTGTGGAAAATGGATTAGAGGGAAGACAAGTTTAGGGTTCCAGAAATCAATCAAAAGGCTGTTGCAGGAATCCAGGTATGAGATGAGGGTTGACCTGACCTAAGGTACAGGTAGTGAGGATAAAGGCAAATGTCTTTAAAAACATTAAGGAGGCAGGATCAGCCAGACTCCGCAACTGACTGTGAGGGTACAGGAAAAAGGAGGTACAGGAGAGGAGCCAGTGCAATCTCTACTTGTTGTCTATTCTATGGACCATATCCATGTTGTTTTCAAGATTCTGAGTATTGGAGACCATAGGACTGAATTTTAGCTAAAAACACCACCAAAAGTCTATGAGAAACAAATAATTTCCAGTGTTCAAAGGAATTAAGTTATGGTGGTGTGATGACAGGCAGCAGACTGACTTTTTTTTTTTTTTTTTTTTACATCAGACTCATTCTAGGAAACTCATTTGAATTGGTCATACATGGAGCTACCTACTCTGCTTGAATTCAGGCTGAAGGGATTCTTCTTTGGTTTTGTACTACTGGCTAGCAAAAACTCCTCTAAAAAGTTACATTTCAATAATTCAGCCGAATCACTTGTAGCCATTTTACAGAATACTTATCAAGTGCCCAACTCTATGCTATGGGTTTTATGTTTACATAAATAGTTATGCTCATATACACCTATTCATTCAATAAATATTATGTGACAATAACTGCTGATGCATTGGTGCCTGTGGATATAAATGTAGAATTCACAGAGATTTGTAATATATGACCAACGTGTACCTAAAATTTCAGAACAGGAGTTCAAATATGAATTTAAACATGGATAAATAATCTGAGACACATTGTTTTGTGTAATATTTTATCCTCTGAAAGTATGATCTTGATTATGAGCAGTACTAGTTTTAAAAAGCTTTTTTCACTCAATCCTGATGCCTATGACTTGGACTGTGTATTCCTTTATCATCAACAGTTTTCATAATAATTATCAGAATGGATAGCATTTTCAAAAGTTTATGAGAGGAGCAAAAAGTTTCACTATAAAGCAGTGGTATAATTATGGGAATTTATCTTGGATAGTGGGGACACATTATACTTTATCATATTTCACAAAGTTCAAATGTATTTCAAAAACTATTCATAAAGGATCAAAATTGGAAGGAGAATTTATCCTAGAAATGAAAGAATAATTGAAAAAAAATCAACTAGTTTTCATTCATCCATTCAATAAATATGTTCTGAGTATCCTGGACATTCTTTTATGGTCTAAGGATATAGTAGGGAACACAAGAGACAAGTTACTATAGAGAGCTGATGATATCATTGTGAGGGAGAAAAGATAAAAAGTATAGAGAAAGAAAAAAAATGCACTTAGAAGTGGGTAATGGGATGTAGTAATTTCTTAAGAGCAAGGCCTTGTCTTACTCATCTTTGTGTGTCTATATAACACCTAGCAGAATGCTTAGAAAAGAGTGGTCACTCAGATGTTTTTTTATACAAATTAAAGTGAGCTTTTAGGTGTCTGCTTTTGTTTCTGGAAGCACCTGAATAAATCTGCAAACTGAAGTATTAGACACTTTAAATTGCAAATCTGAACTTAGCTCTGAACTTAATGGAGTCAAAAGATAGCCAAGATGCAAATAATCTTGCTGAACACTTTTGAAGTGTACTAAAACCCCAAATCAGAGAAAATTTGGATATTTTCAGGTAAGTTTACTAATACAATAAAATTATATATATATCTTAATATATATTTAAAATTTCAACGTGCTTATATTCTTGCAGAGTTTACATCATTTTAATAATCTACATGTAATTTATTTTAAAGATCTTATTTATTTGACAGAGAGAAACACAGTTAGAGAGGGAACACAAGCAGGGGGAGTGAGAGAGGGAGAAGCAGGCTTCCTGCCTAGCAGGAACCAGGATATGGGGCTTGATCCTGGGACTCCGGATGACCTGAGCCGAAGGCAGATGCTTTACGACTGAGCTACCCAGGCTTGATCCTGGGACTCCGGATGACCTGAGCCGAAGGCAGATGCTTTACGACTGAGCTACCCAGGTGCCCAATCTACATGTAATTTTTAATACAAAGATAATATTAAACCAAACCGACTTACTCATTATTTTCTTTCCCCCTGAGGACTATGAAAAAATCAAGTGTAATGAGACCCACAAAGAAGTGACACTGCCTTTTTCTTTTTTTTTTTTTTTGACACTGCCTTTTTCTTAAGGCTGATGCAAAATATCTGCCAAGTGACAAAAGCTTTCTCCGAGCAGATTTACAGTTTCTAATCATCAAAGCATACTGACTGAAGAAAAAGCTATTATGTTAGAAAATGGGATGTTAAATCTTTACAGGACATCCTCAGTATGGGAAGTCTCTCACTAAGCAAGAAACATAGTTACGAATTGTGCTACATTTTCAAGATGTTTTTAAGATCTCAGCTAACATGACAGGCACTTTTTTTTAAAATCTCCAATTTCAATACTGTAATATAAATAAATCAGATTAGGCACTTCTGTCCTATTAAAATAATATGTCCCTATATCCTGGGCTTATGACTCCAAAGTATTAGTTGCTTCAAGGTATAATATAGTTTTCAGATGTTGTCTGGACTCAGTTTTGAGGCCACAGCTAGAGGCATGAGTTTCCCTTCTTGTGCAGCCAATTTTGCCTTTGGACTCTCATAATCAGGGCCACTATACAACTGCCTTAACTGCTCCAGAGCCAGATATCAGACAACCAGAGCCCACTGGAATAATTCAAATTAGCCATTCCTAAAACTAATCACACCCTGCCTCATTCCCTTCCACGGAAATTACAAAACAGAGACTTTCCCACTGTTATCCCTACTTCCTCTGTCTTGTGACCAACCTTGGTGCTTTCCCTGAGTGGTACTGTGTTCTCCCCAGGGAATGGTGAATATAAGAAATTACAGAACTCTTTCCCATGTCTCTCTATTGATCTGTGTCTGGACTCACTATAGCTCAAAGTAATACAGTTAAAACACAAAGATATACAACATATTTTAGTTAAGCAATAATACTAACATCAATTGTCAGTATTTATTAATTAGAAGTAATATGTTGTATAAGTGCAACATTGGTTCTAATGACTCTGATGCTAACTAATTCCCTGTGACAATTCTAATTGATCTATTTTGTAGCTACAGACCATTTCAACTTCCAGGATGCTGTAAGTGACCAGAGACACATGTAAATTCTGTGTAAGACAAAATTTAAAGTTTTCACCAAGACACATCAATCATTGTGCTAAATGAGGTGGATATATTTGAAGAGTATATGCTTGGATCCAATAAAAGCACGTGAAGCCATGCATATTAATCAATTCATGAAAAACTCTACAACACTTTAAAAGCATTAAAGAAATGAAAATATAGCAAAAGGTCCCAAGACAATTACTGAATGGAAATTTGTAATGAGAAAAATAAGCAGAACACTGGAACCAAAGCTTCTTACACCTTGGAAGGCACTTACAATACCCCACATTTAGGATCCAGTTCTGTTACCACTCAGAGAAGGGAGTGTGGGACCACACCCAACATTTATCTGAGACCCCAAGGGGGTACTCCTTCAGGATAAAGGTGAACCATATCTTAATCCACATCCCTCCTTGCAAAGTCATAGAACTATAGAGAGGCTATTTTGCTCATAAGCAAAACAGGAGATAAAAAAAAAAAAAGAAACATTCCTGTGAAGTAGCCATAGACCAGTCATCTTACAGATTTACCTCAAAGAACAAATACCTGGGGAAGGCCAGAAAGCCTACCTTTCTTTCATAACGTGCTTAAAACCAGAAGTGCTCCACGGCACCCGGAAGTAGCAAAGGCAAAGCCTCTTTATGTAAACTCGGTAACAAAATTTTCCAGGGCAATTACTAGCAAGTAGCTAGAGAAACCAGACAACATACAAAGAACCAGCAGAAACAAACCCGTCTGATACTTAATTTACCAGATGTAGACTTTCAAATAATGTTTATTATTTTAACAGAAAAGCAAGGCAAAATTGTAAATGTCAGCAAGAAACGGGAGCCTCTAAGAATGTAAAATGGCAGGTATGACAAAGTTAAATAGAACTTCTAGTAACAAAAAAACCTTAAGATAAAAACTCAATAGACACATAGAGCAGACTGAACACAAAAAGAGAACTTACAAAATATTAGATTTGAAGAAACTGTCAGAGTACAGCACGGTGAAAAGAAAAAGGTGGAAATAAAGAGAGACATAGGAATGTAATACAAAAGTCTAATATACCTTTGAGCAAAGTCTCAGAAGGATGGGAGAGAGAATTGCACAGGGGCAACATTTGTTTTATTTTAAAAAATCAACCTTATTGAGGTACAGTTATGGAAATGAACTATAGCCAATTTGTATATAGAGCTTGTAAGGTTTGACAAATGCATATACTCATATAACTACACTCACAGTTAATACACAGAATATGTCCTTCACCCCAAAATATTCCCTCATAACCGCATGCAATCACTGTCCCACCTCTAGGCATCCATCATACTGTTGTCATTAGATTAGAGCTGTCTTTTTTAGAATTTCACATAAGTGTGATCATACAGTGTGCACTCTTCTTTGGCTTTTGTTTCATCTCATTTTTGACAATCATCCATGCTGCATTTATCAGTGGTTTGCCCCTTTTATCACTATGTGTTTATCCACACATTTAAAAAAAATATTTGATTTATTTATTTGACAGAGAGAAACACAGCGAGAGAGGGAACACAAGCAGGGGAGTGAGAAGGGAGAAGCAGGCTTCCCGCCGAGCAAGGAGCCTGATGCAGGGCTAGATCCTGGGACTCCAGGATCATGACTGGAGCTGAACGCAGATGCTTAACAACTGAGCCACCCAGACGCCCCTATCCATACAATTCTTGATGGACATTTGGGTTACTTATTTTTGACTATTATAAATAAGGCAGGTATAAATATTTGTGCACAAGTATTTTTGTGAATCTGTTTTTATTTCTCTTTGGTAAATACCTATAAGTACAACTGCATGGTCATATAGTAAGTACATACTTAGAAAGATTTCCATTTCTTTATATGAGCAAAGGTCATAAAAATAAAATCAGAGGTATTATTTATAAAAATATTGATTACTAAAAAATACAACTAAATCTAACAAAGATGTGTAAGAATTGTACAAAGAAACTAATAAACCTTACTGAAAGGTGTTAAAAAGATATAAACAAATGAATAGATGTATGTCCAAAAGACTGGAATCTTTAAAATTTTAAATTATTTTAACTTGCTTCAAATACCTATAGAGTCAATGTAATCCCAATAAAAATCTCATCATATTTCTTTATGGAACTTAAGAACACAATTTTATGAATATGAATTTATGTGAATATAGAAATGTCCATGGTTAGCTAACAACAAATATTTTTGAAAACCTGAATAACAGGAGTGGTTGTATTCAGGTATCAAATCACTTTTTTAACCTTGTATTTGTTTTCAAAAGTGTCTTCTAACACTATAATGAACACAGCAGTATGGTACTGACACAGGATAGGCTGACGAACAAGTGAAACATAAGAAATCTCCGAAACACACACATACACACACACACACACACACACATCTGGACACAAATTATGACAAAGGGGATACTACAAAAGTATACTCACTATAGTGAGGAAATGACAATTTTGTCATTAAAGATTGCAGGGATGAATGGCTACCACTTGGAGAAAATAGACTTCTTCCTTACTCTGTACAAAAATCAATTCTGGATTAAACAAGGACTTAAATGTAGAAGATAAAACTATAAAGCTTTTGGCAGTTAAGTTGAAAGAGGGTATCTTTAGAAGTCAGGATAGAAAGGGAATTCTTTTTTTTTTTTTTTAAAGATTTTATTTATTCATTTGACAGAGAGAAACACAGCTAGAGAGGGAATACAAGCAGGGGGAGTGAGAGAGGGAGAAGCAGGCCTCCCGCTGAGCAGGGAGCAGGATGCGGGTCTTGATCTGGGGACTCCCGGATCGTGACCTGGGCTGAAGGCAGTTGCTCAACCAACTGAGCCACCCAGGCACCCCAGAAAGGGAGTTCTTAAGACATAAAGAGCAGTCATCATAAAATGAAAGACACAAAACATGACTCCATTAAAATTAAGAACTTCTGTTTATCAAAATAGAGGAGCTGGGGAGGAGGGAATTGATAAGCCATAGAATGGGAGAAGATATTTGAAACATTTGAAAAAAAGGTAAACCACTCAACAGAAAATGGTTAAAAGGCCTGAAGAAACACTTCACAAAATAAAAGTTCATAAGGCCAATAAACATATAAAAAGACGCTCAACTGGTAGAAATACAAGAGTTGCAAGTTAAAACTACAATGAGAAACCAGTAGTCATTACAGTAGCACAATTTAACACATATGACTTAATTCACTGAGTGAAGATGAGGATTAGAAATTCTCATATACTCTACTACTTGCAAGAATGTAAACAGCTGCAATTATTTTGGGGAAACAGTGAGACATTTTCTACTATGGTTGAAAACATGCATACTTTATCACTCAACAATTCCAGTTTTAGGAATATGCTAGAAAAAGGAATGTCTAGGTGTATCAGGATAATATAGAGTAATAAAAATGAATTCCATTATCCAGTGTACTTCTAATGGGTATTTGCATTTCAATGAGCATTCTTGTAGCAGTTATATGTACGATCTTAAAGCTATGGTTTATTTTTGCCTGGTTTCTTTCTTTCTTTCTTTTTAGTTCCCTCCAAATGGGCAACAATGAAAGCTTTAGGACAAAGAGATTAGTAATTCAGCAATGAAGTGGATAATGAAACTCTTCAACAGCGATCAAGCAAAAATCAACTCTGTAGAAATAGTATTCCATAACATAATTAAACAAGAACTCTCTTCTGTGGTGTTCCTTTCTTAGATATCTGTAGTCATTATTTTTTAGTGTCAATATTTGTTGCATCTTAAAAAAGGTAGATATACTTTATTATATAAACATTTACTATTATAGAGTTTATAAACTAGGAATCATTAAAGATGTCGTTTACTATTAATTTTTGGTTACCAGTATCTTTATATTCCAGCAAATATGTTCCTCTAAAATTGTTATTCACTGCTGACCTTTAGATCTTTTCTTCTGCAGTGTATTTCCCACCTTCAACTCTCACACCAGATCAATGTTTATTCCTAAAATCTATTATACTTGAAATATTTGAAAACTATGTTTTAACTAATTAAAGAAGACTTTTGTTATCCTGAATTAGTTCACTGGGAAGAGTTTTACCTAAAGATGGATGACTTTCCAATCCAGTATCACCTTGTTAATATTATCAGTAGGTATTAAAGGAACTGAGTGATCACATCAAATAACACAGCTACCCCTCACACGTATCAGAATGGCTAAAATCAACAACATAAGACACAGCAGGTGTTGACGAGGATGTGGAGAATAAATACTCGTGCACTGTTGTCGGAAAAGTAAACTAATGCAGTCACCCTGGAAAACAGTATGGAGGTTCCTCAAGAAGTAAAAAATAGAACTACTCTATAATCTAGCAATTGCACTACTGTGTTTTTCTCCAAAGAATACAGAAACAATAATTCAAAGGGATAATGCACCCCTATGTTTATAGCAGCATTATTTACAATAGTCAAGATACAGAAGCAGCCCAAGCATCCATCAGTTGAAGAATGGATAAAGAAGATGTAGTATATATGTGTACATATACATATACACATACAATGGAATATTACTCAGCCATAAAAAAGAATGAAATCCTGCCATTTACAATGGCATGAATGGAGCTGGAGAGTATAATGCTAAGTGAAGTAAGTCAGTCAGAAGTAATACAGAAAGACACATACCATATGATTTCATTCATATGTGGAATTTAACAAACAAATGAGCAAAGGGAAAAAAGACAAACCAAGAAACAGACTTAATTACAGAAAACAAACTGATGGTTAACAGAGGGGAGGGGAATGGGGTGTTGGGCTAAATAACTGAAGAGGATTAAGGAGTACACTGTTGTGATGAGCACCAGGTGATGTATGGAATTGCTGAATCACTATGTTGCACATCTGAAACTAATAATGCTGTATGTTAACAGGAATTAAAATAAAAACTTAAAAAAAATAAAATGTTAATTGACAGCTACACAACAAAACACTACAAGCTAACAAAGTTTCATGTTTCAGATTTACTGCATATTCTCACTAAAAAATATTTCATTCAATTTTTTTTTTATGATTATAGCCCATCTGGTTTAATGCCACTAGTGTGTTCTCCATCTTCCTCTAAGGTGATTCAAGTCTACTCTTTTTTTCATCTTTACTCTGTTTGATCTTATATGTACTCCACATGTGGGGACATCTCTATTTTGTGCTTTGCCTCAGTTTATGTTTTGGAGGAAAAATAATTGTGAGAATCACTCATTTGTCTATAATTGAAAACAACTAAACAAATTTTCCTTCCCAGAGCACTTACTTTACAGGTTATTTTAAAAGAATGAATCTGAGCATTTAAGATAATTTTGGATACAGGAGGTCAATTTATAGGACATTTGTTGCATAAATTAAGGTGTTTATTGGTCAAATATTTACTCTTATGTATGAAAATATAAATGTACAGAATCTAAGATCTATCAAACTTAAAGTTTAAGATATCAGTAATTTTTGAAGATGTTCTTTGATCTTCCTGAATTAATACAATAGCCTATCAAAAATATGTATGATCTCACAACCACAGAATCCTATGTTGTAATACTGGGACAACTCGAGGGACTCATGTAAAAATTCCTTGATAATAAAATGTGACTATTCCTGAAGTCACAAGTTGTAAAGGCCTTAACAAGCTTTTTAGCCCAGATGAAAGCAATAGAAGGGTTGTGTTAAAACTATTTTGACAGACCCCAGGCAATTACATTCTATATTCTATGTGCTTCCTTTCGGCAAAGTACTTTTGCTTGATACTTCAGAGAATACAAACTAAAACACATTCACTATCAATAACCTACTGGGACTAATTAGCTGGTATGTTTAAGTTATATATACAACATAGCCAAGTCCAAGACATACAAGAATAATATTTTAGAGATTTAGAATAGGTCAGAGATTACAAGAGTCAGAAATATTTCTCGGTAAAACATAAGAATAGGCACTATAAATGAAATGTATGTGTATACATGTGTATATGGGTATGTGTGCACACATGATATACCTATACCATAAATAGTCTCTTGTCAGTTCCAGTCAGGTTTTGTTACCCAAAGTGTAGGCAGCTAAGTTAGGACAATTCTATCATCAGAGTTTTTTCAAATCTAAAATTTCAGATAATGGATTATGGATCTTCACAAATTTTTTAAAGTCTAGAGTGTCCTTATGTGTAAAATGGAGAGTGTGATAGTTCATTTTATGTGTCAACTTGTCTGGGCCATGGTGCCCAGATGTTTGATCAAGCACTACTCTGGATGTCTCTGTGAGAATGTTTTAGATGAAATATATATTTAAAACACTGGGCTTTGAGTAGAGCAGAATGCCTTCTATAATGTGGGTGGACCCCATTAGTTGATGGCCTAACAAAACAAAAGCTTACTTCTCCCAAGCAAAGGGAATTCTCCAAGAGATGGCCTTTGAACTTGAACAGTAACAGTGGCTCTTCAGGTCTCTAGCCTGAATGTCTTTAGACTCAAACTGCAACTCCTTCCTCAGTCTCAAGTTTGTCAGTTTTTTCCCTCAGAAAAACTTTAAATTTGCTAAGCTCCACAAGCACATAAGCCAGTTCCTTAAAATAAACCTTTTTACACACACACACACACACACACACACACACACACACACCCTATTAGTTCTGCTGCCCTGGAGAACCCTAATACAGGGAATATTATAGCATTTACTTCATAAAGTTTTTGTGATTATTACATGAGTTTGTAAAGTGGCAAATAGTATACATTCAACAAATTATAGCTATCGTAAATGTAATTTTTAGACTCATGTTCATTTAAGTCTATTTTATATTATATGGTTTCCTGTTTCCTTCTGTAAACATTATGAACTGCTCAACATCACAAATTAAGTTATGACAAATACATGATGGCAGCCTTGGACTACAATAACTTAGCTAAGGTGGAACTACATTTCCCACCATTCCCTTCCCTGCCTGGTCTTGGGTTGGTGTTGACAATGAAATAAATTTGTGTAGCAGGCTCTGAAGGCTGGCAGGGCACCTGGCACTGTGGCAACTCATGCACATTGTTGCTGCTTATGTTAGGTCACTATGTTGGTGTGGAGCACTACTTGGATCCACAGCAACTCCATCTTCTGCCTCTTGGCAGATGTCCTCTTTCAGCCTCCTGAGTCATGTGCAGATGCATAGTAAAGGGCACCAGAGTTTCCTGCAGGTCATCTATGGCAGTGGTTGGAGATGATGAGAGATAAAAGAAAACTGGATACCAGTTTGTCCTTAGTGTTTCCTTCATTCATAACCAGATTTTCTTCATAACTTCTAGCTTAGCTGGCCCATTGTGACTTCAGGCTTAACACCAGATGCAGAAATAACTGCACTGCATTAACTTCTCTACCAGCTCCCACAACTGTGTCAGACCTAACTCCCAAAATAAATCTCATATTCTATATCATTCATCTATTCTCCTGAATAAACCCTGATACATATAGGAATCGGTTTCAATTCCAGAAGTAGTTCCAGATGAATATAGCCTCACTAATGAGTACTCTAAACTGGTCCTGGATTATCTGGAATTGGATTTCTGATTAGATTTAAAGGCCACTGGTAAATGGTACACTGGTAATCCATGCTATGCAATGGCAAAATAGTTTCTTAAATTATCACCTATACAATCAAGTGCCTATAAAGAATAAATTTTTGAGTGACCAAGTAGTTAAGGATATAAAACCCTAGTGAATGAAGAACATAATGGGACTTCTAGGTACACTGGAGAACTTTGAGGATCACAATTAAGAGCACAGAGTTTAAATTCTGAGCTCAAAGTCCAGGTTAGGAACCTGAAAGCTATTATGACTGCCTTAAAAGAAACCCTATCTCCTCTGGTTGCAAAGCTGAGATTTCTGATAATGAAATGCAAAATTTAATCCTGTATGTGGCTAAATTATAACACAAACTGAATTCCCTTGAGACCTTGCAGGGTCTCTCTTTCCCTGAAAATTGAGATAACTCCAAGGAAGCTGGGGCCTTGAATCCCTAAATCCTATCCTGCCTCCTTTGCCAGTAGAAGCAGTCCTTCTGCACTATTTGGCAAGGTAAGTATCCTCTGCCTAAGGAGTTTGAACAGTTTCCCTTGAAGGAGTTGCTTTACAAGGAAAAGGAGACTCCGTTCAGGATTTACCTTACCATCATTCATTCTTTCATTCACTACTTCCTTATCCATAGCCAGAATCAAGCCTGCTAGGCTTTAGGGAATGACTTACAAAACAAGACCTGTGAGGAGGCAGAATACCCTAAAATCATTACACAATTCTGCCAGTTGTATGCAGACAGAACCTGGGGAGTATGTGCTAGAATGGATCCTAAGGGTGCTGCCTTACAGCAGAAGAAGTAACATTAGACTAAGTCAAATTTGTCAATGTGGGCTCACAAAGCAGACACAATGGATTCAGTGCATTAGCTCAAGTGTCTTGATTTGTTTGGTTAGCTGAACAAAATTTGGGTTCAATGGTGACCTATACTGAATGATATTAAAATGTAAAAAAATTCTTGTTATGGTGTAAAGCAAGGTTTGTCAACTTTGGCATTTCTAACATCTTTGGTTGGAAAATCCTTTGTGGTGAGAGGTTGTTCTGTGCATTATAGGATGTTTAGCAGCATCCCTGGCCTCTAGATTCAGAATCAACCCTATATATCTTTGGATTTTTTTCAAGACAATTTTTTTTTTTTTTTGAGATTTTATGTATTTGACAGAGAGAGACACAGGGAGAGAGAGAACACAAGTGGGGAGAGTGGGAGAAGGAGAAGCAGGCTTCCCGCTGGGCAGGGAGCCTGATGTGGGGCTTGATCCCAGAACCCTGAGATCATGACCTGAGCTGAAGGCAGACACTTAATGACTGAGCCACCCAGGAACCCCAAGACAAATATTTCAGGGTAGGGGGAAGGGCAAAGTAATCTCCATCTGAGAATCAGTAATGTAGAGGAAGTTACTAAAGGCTGGGGAAGACTGGAAGACTACAGGGTTTTTTTTTGTTTTTTTTTTTTTGTTGTTTTTAAATGTAAAAGCAGCTCATCCATCCTTCAACTCTGGCCCTCAGGAGGGTCCAGAGGACATTTCCTCCATGAGGACTGTGTGAAATACAGTCATGAGAGTTGCTTTTCTCCAGTATCCCTGCAGAGCTCTGTAATGTTTATTCACTGTGGAACAGAAATGACAACTGCTATCATGGATCTGGGCTTTCTGAATCAATGCTGATAGGATTCTTTTTTTTTTTTTTCCCAAAGATTTTATTCATTTATTTGACAGAGAAATCACAAGTAGGCAGAGAGGCAGGCAGAGAGAGAAGAGGAAGCAGGCTCCCTGCTCAGCAGAGAGCCCGATGCGGGCCTCGATCCCAGGACCCTCAGATCATGACCTGAGCCGAAGGCAGAGGCTTTAACCACTAAACCACCAAGGCGCCCTAATGTTGATAAGATTCTTAACGGCAAGGGTGATATAGCAGCCTTATATCTCCAAAGAAAATGTCACCATTACCAGAATGGGTAGCAGAGTTGAAGTAGTTATCAGGAGGGTCTGACCGGCAGAGATCTTTGGGATTTGCTATTTTGATCACTGTGACCCTAAAATTGAAATAGATGTGTGGTCTACTACTTGGCTTGGAGAAGTAAAAAGAAAACCTGACCTGAATCACTACAAGAAAGTGTCACAGCCTTATAACCACTTCTCAAACTTGAGTCCAGTTACAGACTCAAAGCCTCTTGAAAAAAGGAAGAGGTTGCAGGTCCATTTATTTATTATTTATGTATTTATTTGTTTATTTTTTACTTTAAATTTATTTTATTTTTTAGTGTTCCCAGATTCATTGCCCATGCCCCACACCCAGTGCTCCATGCAATAGGTGCCCCCAGTACCCACCACCAGGCTCTCCCATCCCCCCACCCCTGTCCTCTAAGTCCCTCAGTTTGTTTCTGTGTCCAAAGTCTCTCATGTTTCGTTTCTCTTTCTGAATTACCCTGCTTCCCATTTACTTTCCTTCCCCTACTGTTTTCTATATTACCCCTTATGCACCACAAGTAAGTGAAACCATGTGATACTTGACTTTCTCTACCTGGCTTATTTCACTCAGCATAATCTCTTCCAGTCCAGTCCATGTTGCTACAAAAGTTGGATATTCATCCTTTCTGATGGAGGCATAGTATTCCATTGTCTATATGTACCACATCTTCTTTATCCATTCATCTGTTGATGGGCACCTTGGCTCTTTCCACAGTTTGGCGATTGTGGCCATTGCTCCTATGAACATTGGGGTATTGGGGTACCTATGGCCCTTTTTTTCACTACATCTGTATCTTTGGGGCAAATACCTTAAATAATTAAAAAGAGAACCACCCTATGACCCTGCAATTGCACGACTGCAGGTCCCTTTAAAAGGAATATGCTATACACCCATATATGCTTCCTCCTGGCCTTCCCCTCAGAGATCTGTGAAGACCTAATTCTCAAAATTAGGTGACCATGCAGTGGGGAAGGAGGAGTCCAGACATTTTCAGGATTACTGGACACTGTTGCTGAAAAAATTCGTAGAGACCCCAAATAGGCACTATGGTCCACCAACCGGGAGAGGTTTATGCAGATCAGGTCATCAGTGAAGTCCTTGGCTTAAGTCTCACAACTACTGTGTCTATAATCCTATTCTGTGTTTATTTCCCTGGTTCTGGGTTGCATAATTAGAACAGAAACATTGAGTAACTAACTAGTAAAATCCCTATGCTGGTTTCCTAACCAGTGTAGTAAGGGCTATTATAGTAGGAAAGGCCAAGTAGCATTTCATGAAGTATAGTGAGTAAAGGAAAGGTAAAATAAAAGCTTGATTTTTCTGCTTTATCTTTTTTTTCAGAAAGAACTGGTTCCATAGCATCTTCCAAAGGTAACCAAAGGCTTTTTTTCTTTATTTAATATCATTCTGAAGTCATGGATTTTTATATATTTGGACATGTTTCAATTTATTGCTGATATTCTTTTTGATGTTCAAATTGTTCCCACATCAGCCAGAGGGGGCCTACTTAAGTTGGCTCCTGGGTCCTTCTGACATGACCCAAATAATCTTGTTACTTTCCTCTTCTTTTGCTACATCAAAGTGTTTTCTAGGCTCATGTTGTACTTTCCTATCCTAGATCAGTAATCCGTCATTTCTTAGAGAGTCCTGGTTTCTTTTAGGATACCTTATTGCAACTGAATACTGGTCACTGCCTCTTAGGTCCCTTAAGTGGACAGAGCCAGGAAATACATGTTTTTACAAGTAAAACACATCATGAGTTCCCATGATAATAGTCTCAATTTCAATGCACAGATACAAGTTTGATTTGAGTTTCTTCCCTCTTAATTTAAGAATCTTGGTTCTTAAAGGCATTTCTATAATTACTCAATTCCTTTATAAGATTCAAAATTATAATAACACCAATATTATTTTTAATGCTACAACTACTAAAAGCAGTTTATGATTTTTTACATTTTCTTTTATCCTTAGGATTTCTCTCAGTAGGGATATACAATCTAATTAATGTGTTTAATGTCACTTGAAATAATCTGTGTAGTTAAGCCATCAACTTCTTACACAAGTTCATTTGTTTAATTTTACTTTTGATTTTTAGGTTTCTACAAAACTTTTATTGAAAAGATATTTACATGAACATTTATAAAGTTTCAAACTCAAGCCTATATATATAAGACAAGGTTCACTCAAAGAAGTCTAGCTTTACTCTTTTCTCTCTCTTCATAGATAACCATTTTAATTATTGTTTTGGTCACTCCTATTTTTAAGAGAATGTACACATATGTGTATGAATGTAGTGTATGTATAACATGCTGTATATATAGGTACTCACACACACATACATTTTCCCTTTTAAAGGGCAGAATACGGGGCGCCTGGGTGGCTCAGTTGGTTGGGCGACTGCCTTTGGCTCATGTCATGACCCCGGAGATCTGGGATCGAGCCCCACATCGGGCTCCCTGCTCCACGGGAAGCCTGCTTCTCCCTCTCTCACTCCCCCCTGCTTGTGTTCCCTCTCTGGCTGTGTTTTTCTCTGTCAAATAAATAAAATCTTAAAAAAAAAAAAAGGGCAGGATACTATACGTACTATATAGAATTTGTTTTTTTCACTTAATGTATTTAGGACCGTGCTCCATGTGCTAGGATTTTGTCTGGGATTACACTGAATCTATATATGGCTGGAGGGGGGAGGCTGTTAACAAATTTATAACATTGAGTATTCTGATCAATTAACCTGATCTCTATTTACTTAGGCCTTCTTTGATCTTCTTGATATCGTAGTTCTCATGTGGAAGTTTCAGACATTGTTAGGGGCGCCTGGGTGGCTCAGTTGGTTGGGCCACTGCCTTCAGCTCAGGTCATGATCCCGGAGACCAGGGATCGAGTCCCGCATCGGGCTCCCTGCTCGGCGGGAAGCCTGCTTCTCTCTCTCTCACTCCCCCTGCTTGTGTTCCCTCTCTGGCTGTGTTTCTCTCTGTCAAATAAATAAAATCTTAAAAAAAAAAAGTTTCAGACATTGTTAGATTTATTCCTGAGCATCTGACTTTTTTAATGCATTGTAAATTTTACTAAAGTTTTGTTTTGAAATTTGTTGTAGATACATAGAAATACAATTGATTTTTATATATCTGCCTATTGTTTATTAATTATTTTCGACTTACTATATATATAGTCATGTTGTCTGTGAAGAATGATTGTTTTCTTCCTTCCTTTCTAGTTTTCATACCTTTTATTTCATTTTCCTGCCACAGTGCACTGATAAGGACTCTGATACAAACATTAATAGAAGTGGTAATAATAAAGTGCTTTGCTATCTTCCCAATCTCCGAAGGAAAATTACTAACATTTTCTTTTTTTTTACCATTAAAAATGATGTTTGGTTTAGAATAGATACCTTTACAAAGTTAAAGAAATTCTTTTCCTTGTTTGCTAGAGTTACTTTGAAATATAAGTTGGTGGGAATGCACGTTGGTGTAGTCACTTTGGAAAACAGTGTGGAGATTCCTTAAAAAATTAAAAATAGAGCTATCCTATGAGCCTGCAATTGCACTACTGGGTATTTACCCCAAAGATACAGATGTAGTGAAAAGAAGGGCCATATGTACCCCAATGTTCATAGCAGCAATGGCCACAATCGCCAGACTGTGGAAAGAGCCAAGATGACCTTCAACAGGTGAATGGATAAAGAAGATGTGGTACATATATACAATGGAATATTATGCCTTCATTAGAAAGGATGATTACCCAACTTTTGTAGCAACACGGATGGGACCGGAGGAGATTATGCTGAGTGAAATAAATCATGCAGAGAAAGTCAATTATCATATGGTTTCACTTACTTGTGGAGCATATGGAGTAACATGGAGGACATTAAGAGAAGGAAAGGAAATGTGCACTGGGGTAAATCAGAGAGGGAGATGAAGCAAAAGAGACTGTAGATTCTGAGAAACAAACTGAAGGTTTTGGAAGGGAGGTGAGTGGGGGGATGAGTGAGCCTGGTGGTGGGTATTAAGGAGGGCATGTATTGCATGGAGCACTGGGTATGGTGCATAAACAATGAATCCTGGAACACTGAAAAAAATAAAATAAAGTATTAAAAAAAATTAAGTGGATATCGAATTTTATCAAATGACTTTTCTGTATCTATTGAGAAGACCTTATGATTTTTCTTTTAAAAAGGTTAACGTGATAAATTCTATTAATTTAATTTCTAATTTTTTTTAAAAGATTTTATTTATTTATTTGACAGAGAGAGAAATCACAAGTAGGCAGAGAGGCAGGCAGAGAGAAAGGAGGAAGCAGGCTCCCTGCTGAGCTGAGAGCCCGACACAGGCCTTGATCCCAGGACCCTGAGATCATGACCTGAGCCAAAGGCAGAGAGGCTTTAACCCTCTGAGCCACCCAGGTGCCCCCTTTTCTAATATTTTAATAATTTTCCATTCCTGGGAAAAGGCCAAATTGGTAATAATCATTTTTGTTAGTTTTTTAATGCTCTTAGTAGATGTGGTTTATAATTGTTTAGCTCACCATTAAACTGGAAGCAGAAATTCTCTACTTCTCCTAAATTCATTATTTTTTCTTTAAATATATGCTAAGCATATATATATTTTTTAAAGATTTTATTTATTTGTTTGACAGAGAGAGAGAGAGATCACAAGTACGCAGAGAGGCAGGCAGAGGGAGAGGAGGAAGCAGGCTCCCTGTGAACAGAGAGCCCAATGCTCTCTGTTTCAGGACCCTGAGATCATGACCTGAGCTGAAGGCAGAGGCTTAACCCACTGAGCCACCCAGGCACCCTCCTAAATTCATTCTAAATACATTTTTATTCCAGCATTCTACCCAAACTGTTCTTATCATGGTTCATAAAGATCATCAAAGGGTGCCAAACTAATAGGTTCATATTCTATCTTCACTTTATTCAACCAATCAATAGCATTATATAAAACAATATTTAAGAGCATATTCTTTACTGGTCATTTTGTTAGTATGTGACTTTGAACAAGTTCCTTAACCTCCCTCAGCCTCAGTTCCACTATCTGTAAAATATAAATGATAATGTTATCCACTTTGTAGGGTTGTTGTCAAGATTAAGTACAGAGAAGTTGTTTAGAACAACAAACATGTTATGTGCTAATAAGTAAATATCACCTATTATTATCACTCATACTGCTCTGAAAATAATTTTTTTTAACCATTCTATCATGATTCTTATTTCTCTGGGTATTCTTTTTCAGTCTCTTTCAGTGGAATTTTCATCTCTCCTGACTTGGAACTCAGTCTTCAGACAGCTTAATTTACCTAGACTTTCTTTCTACATGTTCTCATCTCATGACTTTAAAAATTACATGTATATTAATGACTCCCACATATATAGCTCCTGCTGTAATGTCTTCCCTGAAGTCCAAACTTACAGGCTCAGCTGACTAGTTGATATCTTGATTTAAATGTTTTCTAGGTAGCTCATATTTAACATGGCTCAAATAAACTTTTTTTAATGATCTCCAACCCTTTAAAACCTAATCCAAGTTACATTTTATGTATTAATTGTACAGTACTTGCCTACCTCCTCCCTTCTACTCTTGCCCCTCTACAGTCTATTCAAACTGCAATCAAACTGATTTGTTGAACATTTAAGCCTGATCATATCACTTTGCTCAAAGCCTTCCAAAGCATCTCATTACATTCAGCATAAAAGCTCAAGTACTTTCTGGGTAGGGATCAGCAAACCTTTTCTTCAAGGCCACAGAGCAAATACTTTAAGCTTTGCAAATCCATCAGATTCTGTTGCAACCACAAAACATTTCTATGCTATGCTTACATGCAAAGAGTATTAAGATTCTAAACTACGTCCAACAAAAATCATTATATCTTGTGGAATATGTATAAAATTTACAAAAATATATACAGTGAGTTTGGTTTTGGTTTTAAATATTTCCTTAATAAAAATATAAGATTTTTATAAAAACATTATGGCAAGGACATTAACTATTAATTTATTCTGTAAAATGTATCAAACAATAATGGACTTACTTTAGATTACTGATTCTAATTTCTGCACTTTCAGTAAGTTTCTTTGTTTCTTCTTTCCACCTACTGGCCGCCTTCTGGTGAGTTACTAAGAGATGCCTCAGTTCATCAGTGGAATTTCGATTACTGTCTTCCAGCTCTCTCAGCTGAACTTCAAATCCATGTTCCCTTATTGAAAATTCATGTTCCATTGTACTGATCTAAGGAATAAAATGAACATAGTATCTTCTTTTTCTTTTCTGTTATTGTAGGTGATATACCAATCAATTATAACACACAAAAGAAATCATTGTGTTGTTTGTGGCATAGAAATGTTTGGATAAGAAATCTATATAAAAATTAAGTTTATAATATGTCTTCATCACAAATGAAGACCTATCCTATATTAATTACATACATATATGTAATTATTTTTATTATATATAAATTTATAGTACAACATAAATTTGGTGAAACCAGAATTATGATGGACCACAATTTTTTTGCAACACTTTTCTCAACACCTTAAAATGCCAGTAGGAAAAAAGTATACTACCTAATATAAACTGCTCTTATTATCTACTTGAACTTCTGTTGCCAGAATCCATGGAAAATATTCATATTGTCAGGAACTGAGAGTTTTTTACTCAAGCCATTAAAAAAAGGTTTATAGAGTTAGGACCTCTCCAAGTGCACCATCCTCTTGGCACCTTGAAGTGTTCAACAACTTAAAATCTCAAGTCACTTCTGCATTTTAAATAGTCTATCAAAGGGTTTTGTAAAGAAAATCATACACAAGAAGTCCTTTACTACTCAGTTATGATATAAATTTTCTTTTCAGGAAAAAAAGACAATAATAATTTTCAGAATCTCATATGGAAATATCTTCCATTATTTCTAGGTAATTTATGTCATTATAGTGAAAATACATTAATGCAGAATAAACATATAAGTAGATGCTCTTCCGATACTCTAGAAGCTTTCTTGACTGGAGATCAGGGAGAAAATGAAGCCCTAATGTTCCCTGGCATTCAATTCATGTTATGAAATGCCTTCTCTTGCATGCATCTAGAATAAAACTACTTATTACCATCCCGAGGAAGTTGAGAAAACAGTCATTACAACCATTTCTTTCTTTCTTTTTTTTTTTTTTTAAAGATTTTCTTTATTTATTGACACAGAGAGAGATCACAAATAGGCAGACAGGCAGGCAGAGAAAGACGGGGAAGCAGGCTCCCCGCTGGAGGAGAGAACCCGATGTGGTACTTGATCCAAGGACTCTGAGATCATGACCTGAGCCGAAGGCAAAGGCTTAACCCTCTGAGCTACCCAGGCGCCCCTCACTACAACAATTTCTTTGGTGTGCTCAAGGGCCATTTATACTAAAGAAATGTTACAAAGAATATCTTGTGATATTTTAAAGTATGCACTTTAAAAATCATCACAGCTGGTATAGCTTCTAATAATTTGTTAAATATGGCTATTTTCAAGATCAAAAAAAGGATGAATCAGGGACTCAGATTTCTCAACACCAAGGAAAACCCAACAACAGCAAAATCCATGGTTTATGGGGTAAACTGCAAACACGGTGTTTTTACTTCTGCTTAAATGCAATGTGTTTTGGGATGCCTGGGTGGCTCAGTTGTTAAGCATCTGCCTTCAGCTCAGGTCATGATCCTGGAGTCCTGGGATTGAGCCCCACATCAGGCTCCCTGCTTGGTGGGGAGCCTGCTTCTCCCTCTCTTGCTCTCCCTGCTTGTGTTCCCTCTCTAGCTGTATTTCTCTCTGTCAAGTAAATAAATGAAATCTTAAAAAAAAGGCAATGTGTTTCCTAAACTGCTTAAATTTTTTTTCTCAAGTAGTACATAACTAGAAATTTAAGACTTTTTATAAATACTGGCTCCGGGAAAACCACCTTGGATTTATTAATTTTGAATTGTAGTAAAGCCCCTTGAGGCTCCTTGACTCCTGCTACTTTACTAATATTTATATTATTGGATTCTGTACATTTAGATTTGAATATACTCCTTCTCTGCCTCAATCTCAACTTTGTCTGGAGAAACCATGGTCATGTTAGGCGGAATTGTGTGTTTCTATCTTTCTCTCTCACATATATATTAAAAACTGATATAAGCATCTATATAATTTTAGAAGTCAGTCTGCCTAGTTAACTCCCATTTCCTCTTGGAAAATCTATTTGTAATTTGACAAGCCTTGTTCTGAGGTCCTTCATGATAACCTGGTCTCTGCCTACTTCTACAAGCTTGTCTTGCCACTATTCCCTTCTCTGTTTCTGTTACAATGTCTTCTCATTCTTGGCTCATTTTCATATGTTGTTCCTTTGTCTGGAATAATGTTACCTCTCTTGCTTCTCTTAGGTATCTGTATTTAACTTTTAAAACTTAGCTCAATTATTGCTTTATCAAAACAAAATCGGGTTGCTGTTATAAGCTCCTACAGTGCCCTAAGTCTTTCCTATAGTTCATTTATTAGTTTGTAAATATATGTTTAAAGTTTGTCCACATCCATGCAAAAATTATGTTTTTTAAGGAGGGGCTTGGGTCAGAGGGACCCTGTCTTTATTATATCATCAGCACCCAAAACATAAGAAAGTTATCAAAACACTTGTGTAGACAGAGTGAATGATGGCTTTTTGGTATCAAAATTTAGTCTTTAAATACACCCCAGATCCTTTAGGTGATAAAATTCCAATTGTTAAGCTGGACAGGATGGCAGTGATGTTGGAAGTCTCTGGGCTACAACTAGGTCTCCTATAACAAAAACACTACTGATGATTAAATTCAGTATACTGGTAGGAAGAAAGTATTTATGGTCTCCCACCCTTTTTCCTTTGTGTTCTTCCTCTACAGAGAACCACTCATACAAATAGATTGGAATGCTAAAACTATCCATTTCCTAATTTTATGAACTTATGAGGAGCATGTAGACAAAGAAATGGAGAGTCCTGGCAGAAGAACAGAGAAGTTAGAAAAGGGGAAAGCTAGAGCTGAAAGGAATGCAGTGGCCTTAAGATCAAATTTAAGTTTCATATTATAAGTTGTAAGGTTCTCAGCCAACTGACTTCTCAAAATCCAACTGTCTTGATCTTTCTGGCTCCTTTCAGTTTGTCTATGGAAGATCAAACTCTTTTTTTAAGGGGAAGAAAAGCAGCAAAGTGTAGTACTAGGTTCCTACGTTGGCAAAGAAGGAATCAGCTAAAAAGCAGCAGTTATCTGACTGTGATTTTCCTTTTTAAAATAGAATTTATAGCTATCTACTTAGTTAAGAGGTTCTGCCCCACCCAATAATTCTTTTTTTTTTACCAATAATTCTTAAGCTAGATGCAGACTTGGCAAAAAGGCAACAGTTTTGGTGGGATACGTGGGAGAGTTAGGCTTTCAGTCATTCTTTTGTTCTCTAAAACAGCAATTACTATCCTGAACTGTTAACAATAGACAAAATGTAGTACCAGGTAGGGGAAAGTGAGTTTAAACTTTTAAAAATTTATTACAATTTGTTTCCTTAGTTTGTGAATTCTGTTCATGTTTCATACACATTTTTCTTATGGATTACAAATATTCATCTTTAATATTTTTCAAAGCTTCAAAGCTATATATGAATGGTTTCTGTCTTGTCATATTTACTAAAATTATTTCCCCCAGTTATTTTTTAAACACTGAAACTATGGTTCTAAATATTTAAAAACTTTATATACTTAAATCTATTAATATATTCATTTGCAATTTCTTCCTTTTTTTGGTTTTGGTTGTTAGAAAAGTTCTTTTCCATCTATCAGTTATACATTTGCCTACATTTCCTACTAATGTTTTATGGTGTCACTAGTAGCTTTTAGTTATTATCTATATGAAATTTATATGAAACTTAAAATATAAGAGGAAGATATGACATTTTTTCACCAAAGTACACAGACTTATTTTATTATGGAAATGCTTTAGTACGAGAACTTTCAAGCATCCACAAAATAGAGTATTACAATAAATCTCCATGTGCATATTGCCCAGACTGCATGAGCATCAAACTCAAAACTATTCTTATATTATCTACGATCCTATTAACCTTCCTTTGCCAAGATTTATCTTTTGCTTATAATGAACTACGTGAGTCTTAGGGGTACAGCTCAAGTTCTACACATATACTGACATACCAGAGTCACCACCCTGATTTAAATACCCCTGGAGACTCCCTCATATGCCCTTCTAATCATTACTCACCCTTTGAAAATGTAACTGCTATTCTGATTTCATCCTCATAGGTAATTATTGCCTATTCTTCACTTTCATATAATGAAATAAATAGACTATGAGCTTTTTTTATGTCTGGCTTCTTTGTTCAACATTAGGTCTGTGAGACTCATCCATTACTACTTATAGGCACAGTTCATTCTTTTTTATTTCTGTATCTATTTCATGATATAAGTACACTACCATTTATTTATGTAATCTCATGTAGATGGACACAATTATAAAGATAATTCTTTCCATATTGAACTACAATGGTGCTTTTGTTATAAATGAAGTGTTTATGAAAACATTTTTTCCTGGTCTCTGTTTTGTTCCATTGATCAAGCTAATTATTATTATATTGATAGTACACTGTCTTAATTATTATACCTTTATACCAAGTCTTGAATCCCCAGAGACTAAAGTCATACGGAGAAGTATGATATAAGGCTCTCTCTCAGAGTACAAGCTTTTATAAATACAGTCTTTGATGCTTATAGTAGGAGGCATCCAATAAATATGTGTTGATATGAATTAGGTTGGAATGTAACTTGTTATGAGTATACAGCAACAAAAAACAAAGTGAAACATGAATACTGCCACCTCATATCCTTTCTATGAAACTGAAAGATATATGTCTTTATCATAAAGAGTTAATGACAACTTTAATAAAAGTTGCATGGAATGGGGTAAGGCAAGCAACATGTTGAAAATGGTATCTGTGCTTCTTGAAACTCCCTTAAACAGGTATCTTGTCTATTGTCAAAGTATGTTAAACATTAACATGAGGAAGGAGGCAGGAGAATGAAAATAAAGGAGAATTTTTTTTCTAAAGGAAACTTTTTCCCCTTGCTTTCCTCCTAGCACAGAAATTTTGGACTACCTATGAGAGGTTCTCAGAGTATACTGATGTAGCATCCTCTATAAAGCTAGTTTTAGAGTGCAGTTTTTAAGAGGCTATTATAGAAGAAGAGAGGATGGCAGTATATAAAGTTATCTAATCTATAGTTTTGCTAGCACTGCTTAAATTGCTTTGGCAGGAATATCAGCGTATTTTGTGGTTGCAAAGAATTGTGTGTGTGTGTCTGGGTAGTGAAAGCAATCATTTTCAAGTATGCTTGACAAATTCTACAACACAAAAAAGAGTGGTTAATGCTCTGCATTATGATTTAGTGCTATCTGATGAAAAGGCAAAAAAAAAGGACTTAAAATGTTTTACTGCGTCTCTCTAAATATTTTTTATATTTTGACTTTCACAGTACACATTTAACTCTAATGAGTCTTCAAAATACCTTTAATTTTGCTTTTTTTTGAGCCTCGAGAGCAATCTTTCTTAAATCCTCCGTTTCTTTCTGTAACAGTTCATTTTCTTGCTGAAGTTTCAGCCTTTGTTCACTGACAAGTCCACAGTTCTCTCTCTCAGACTCCAATACGTTCTGAAGTTTCTGAATCATTTCTTGGCAACGTGATATCTCTTCTGAGGAACTGATTAAAAAAAAAAAGGAACCCTTAAACTTAATGATCTGTAATGAAAGTCAAGAAATTATATTTTATAGTATAGACTTTTGTATTCTTTGTCCCGACCTTTTTCTCTTCACTGTAGACTTAAACTATATAGGTTTTACAATGGAAAACCCAGGAAAATACAACCAATTTAGCAATCTCAACTAATAAAATGAACTGTTACCACTCACCTACAAAATCTTTGTGAAATTTCTTTTTAAATTTTTGCAAACAGTGAGAATCACTGTGTAACAAAGACATCAAGGGGATAAACTAAAGCTGATGGTAAGGAAGGTGAAGTAGGTAATGATAAAAATTCCTTTATTAAATCAACTCCATAGGAAAACACATTAGCTGTCTATATTATTAAATTACAATAAAACCTATTTCATATTTTCCTGTTACATAATTTAAAATAGTTTTTAAAATAAACTTTCAGTTCTATAAACCTCTTGTTTTATCAGTTTAAATAGTGATATTTCTTGAACTTTCTCAACAAACTTCAAACATATGTATATGCTTCACTCTACTGCTATTTTTTATTCCTATCCTTAGAAATTTCCATCTTTTCAATCCAGCTAATGAAATACTGTGGACATTATCTGGTCAATAGGTGTCAGGGGGAATATATAAAGTCTTTTATTTCCATAATACTTTGGCTCTTTTTTCCTGTTTTAACTTCAGCTGATAAAGTTCCTAATGAAATGATAGATCTAGGTAACCATCACCAGAAGGGGATAAAATCAGAAATAATCACATACTATGTGCCTCCAAACTGAAGTCCAAAATATTAGCATCTATGAAGTATTCTTAAAAAAATGTGAACTGGATCAGGTCAATCTTCTTGATTTATTAGTTTTTAGGAGTTCCATGGGACAGAAATATATGGCATCACATATATGCATCAGGCAGAGGAAAGTGGAATATAAACAGCCTAGGTTTTCAACAAATTGTAAGAAAAAAATAGAGAATGGGGGGATACTAGAAATAAATATCTATTTACCCTCCCCCTTCTACATCCATTCATCTGTTGATGGACACTTCGGTTGTTTTCATATCTTGGCTACTGTGAATAATACTGCAATGAACATAGGAGGGTAGATATTCTTTTTGAGACAGTGATTTTGTTTCCTTTGGATATATACCCAGAAATGGATCATATGGTAGTTTAAAATTTTTTTTAATGGAAACTCCGTACACTGTTTTCCATAGTGGCTATGCCAATTCCCACCAACAGTGTACACAAGGGTTTCCTTTTCTCCATATCCTCACCAACATTGGTCTTCTCCTCCTCCTCCTCCCCCTCCCCCCTCCTCCTCTCCTCCTCTCCCTCCTCCTCCTCTCCCTCCCCCTCCTCCTTCTTCTTCTTCCTTTTCTTCTTTTTTTGATTTAACAGTTTATTATGATTTATGAGTGTCATTTAAAAAACATCAGTCCATTAAACCATGTAGAAATAAGTATGCAAAAAGCCTGCAAAACAAAACAACTTTAAACATGGTTAAGTGAGGGATTATCTGAAATTCTGGATTTTCCAATCACTTCGTTATTATACGAATAATAGCCGAGTAATCCTTAACTTCAGTTGAAGTAAACCTCCTAAATATGGCTTCACTGCATGTCCCAACTTCTTTGTTATCTTCTGTCATCTGCCCTTCAAAGCTTTCCTTTAGGGTTAATATGGCCATATGAATGGAATCTTCAAGTTCCAGGTATTTGTTGTTTTTCTTAGGAAAGTCTTCCCATTCACATAGTTCTTTCTGAGGCTTTCCATGCAAAGTGAGCTCTAGATGCACTTGACTGAAATAAATAGTTGTCCTTCATTCCAACCACAAATTAGTAAAGAAACTCCAAATAGATGATCACCACCTGACTGAGTATATTCTTGCATCACAGAAACTACTCCCTATACCAGCTAAGATGCTAGAATGGCTTTGAGATAGTATTGCTGAGCTAGTTTTTAGCAATTCAATAGCGAAACAGATAAACTGCTTTAGAAATGGGAAAAGAACCTGTACAGACTTTTTTCAGAAGGCATACAAATGGCTAACAGGTATATCAAAAGGTGCTCATCATCAATGATCATCAGGGAAATGCAAATCAAAATCACAATGAAGTATCACCTCATACCTGTTGGAATGGCTGTTATCAAAAAGACAAAAGACAGACTCCAGGTAAAGTGGAGTTTTTTGTTGTTGTTGTTCTGTTTTTTTTTTTAAAGATTTTATTTGACACACACAGAGACAGAGAGAGATCACAAGTAGGCAGAGAGGCAGGCAGAGAGAAAGAGGGAAGTAGGCTCCCTGCTGAGCAGAGAGCCAGATGTGGGGCTCGATCCCAGGATCCTGAGATCATGACTTGAGCCAAAGGCAGTGGCTTAACCAACTGAGCGACCCAGGTGCTCCGCTGAGCTAGTTTTTGAGCTCTGAGCACAAGCACTCTGTAATCTGGGCCCATGCCACTATACACCAAGCCTACATGCTCAGTGATTGGTTCCACTTTGTGTACAACTTGTTCATCATATGGAATGGATTTGTTTTATCTCAGTTGCTAATATTACACTATTTGCAGCTTTAATTCCCACTGGAGGGACTCCTCCAGCTACAGCAGCAAAAGCATATTCAGTCTGGATAAGTTTACACTTACTGAATGTAGTTAGCCAAAAGCTGTAACCGTGCTCTGCCATCTTTACCTGGAGTCTATCTTTTGTCTTTTTGGTACAGCTATTCCAACAGGTATGAGGTGATACCTCAATGTGATTTTGATTTGCATTTCTCTGATGATCATTGATGATGAGCACCTTTTGATATACCTGTTAGTCATTTGTATGCCTTCTGAGAAAAGTCTGTAGAGGTTCTTTTCCCATTTCTAAAGCAGTTTATCTGTTTCACTATTGAATTGCTCAACTTCCTTATATATTTTGGATATTAACTCCTTACCAGATGTATTGTTTGCAAATATTTTCTCCTATGCTGTAAGTGGTCTTTTCATTCTCATTTTCCTCTTTGCTATGCAGAAACTTCTTAGTCTGATATAACTGTCTATTTTTGCTTTTGTTACTTATACTTATACGGTCAGATCCTGAAATCACCGCCAAGACCAGTGTTAGGAAGCTTTCCTCCTATTTTCTTCTAGTAGTTTTACAGTTTTAGGATTTAGATTTCAGTTTTGAATCCATGTTGAGTTGACTTTTGTATATGGTTAAATTTCATTCTTCTGCATGTGGACATCCAGTTTTCCCAACACCATTTATTGAAAAGACTATCCTTTCCCCATTGTATGTTCTTGGCACTCTTGTCAAAGATCAGCTAGCCATAAATGCATGCTTTTATTTCTGGGCTCTGTTCCATTGATCTATATATCTACTTTTTATACCTACACATATTTTCTGATAATTGAAGAATTGTAAATATATTTTGAAATCAAGAACTGTGATGCATTCAGCTTGTTCATCTTAATATGGCTTTGTCTATTCAAAGTCTTCTGAGGTTTATTATAAATTTTTTAAAAAAGATTTATTTATTTGACAGAAAAGAGCATAAGCAGGGGGAGTGGCAGGAGAGGGAGAAGCAGGGTCTCTGCTGAGCAGGGAGCCAAACACAGGGCTCCTTGATCCCAGGACTCCAGGACCATGACCCTAGCCGAAGGCTGATGCTTAACTGACTAAGCCACCCAGGTTCCCCAATTATGAATTTTAGAATTTTTTTCTATTTTTGTGAAAAATGCCATTGGAAGTTTGATAGGAATTTTACCGAATCTCAAGACTGCTTTGGATAGTATGGACATTTTAACAATATGATTTCATCCAATTTATGAAGATGGTATCTTTATATTTATATGTTACTTTCTCAATTTCTTTCACGAATGATTTTTAGTTTTCAGTACAAAAATTTTTTTACTTCCTTGGTTAAATTTACTCTAAGTATTTTATTCATTTTAAAACTATTGTGAGTGAGATTGTTAGTTGTTAGTGTCTAGAAATGCAACTGATTTTGGTAGATTTTGGTATGTTGATTTTGCATCCTACAGCTTAACTGAATTTATGTATTAGATCTAATAACTTTTTGGTGGCGTCTTCAGGGATTTTTCAATATATGGGATCATGTCTGTCAACAGTCAATTTTACTTCTAATTTGGATGCATTTTCTTTCATTTTCTTGTAACTGCTCTAACTAGTGCTTCCATTACTATATTGAACAGAAGTGGCAAGAGTGGGTACCATGGTCTTGTTCCCAATCTTAAAGGAAAACATTTTAACTTTTCACCATTCAGTATGATGTCAGTTGTGGGCATGTCATATACGCCCTTTAGTAGGTTTTGTATGTTACAAAAATTTTTGTACTGAAAACTAAAAATTATTTGTGAAAGAAATTGAGGAAGTAACATTGAGGTACATTTCTTCTTTAATTTTTTGGGGAACTTTTATCATGAATAGATGTTAAATTTTGTGAAATGTTTTTTCTGCACCTGCTGAGATGATCTTGAGTTTTATCCTTCATTCTTTAATGTGGTATAGCCCATTTACTGAACTGCATATCTTGAACCAAACTTGCCTGGTATAATACCAATACCAATTAATACCTGGTATAATACCAATACCTGGTATAATACCAATACCAATACCAATTAATCCCTGGTATAATACCAATACCTGGTATTAATCCCAGGTATTAATCCCACTTGACAACTGTGTATGATCCTTCTAATGTGTTATTGAATTTTGTTTGCTAGTATGTATTTTGGAGTATTTTTGCATCTGTGTTTATCATGGATATTAAGCCTAGAATTGTTTTCTTTTCTTCTTCTTCTTTTTTTTTTCTTTTTTTTAAAGATTTTCTTTATTTGACAGACAGAAACATAGCTAGGGAGGGAACACAAGTAGGGTGAGAGAGAGGGAGAAGCAGGCTTCCTGCTGAGCAGGGAACCTAATGTAGGGCTTGATTCCGGGACTCTGGGATCATGACCTGAGCCGAAGGCAGACCCTTAACGACTGAGCCACCCAGGAGCCCCTAGAATTCTATTTTCTGATAGTGTCTTTGTCTTGTTTTGGTATCACAGTAATGTTGGCCTCATAAAATGAGTTTGGAAATGTTCTCTCTTCAAGTTTTTGGAATAGTTTGAGAAAGGACTGGCATTTATGTTTCCTATAAATGTTTAGTAAAATTCACCAGTGAGGCCATCTGGTTCTTGGCTTTTCCAGTACTCAAGGAGGTTTTTGATTACTGATTCAATCTCCTTACTAGTTTTCAGATTCAGTTTTAGAAGGATTTTATGTGACTAATTAAGGAATTTCTAGGAATTTATCAATTTCTTCAAGTTTATCTAATTTGTTGGCATATAACTGTTCACAGTAGTCTCTTGTGGTCCCTGTATTTGTGTGGTATCAGTTATAATGTCTTCTCTCTTTTAACTCTGATTTTTGAGTTTTCTTTTTTTCTTAGTCGTTAAAAGACTGTCAATTTTATCTTTCAAAAAACTAGGTCTCAGTTTTGTTGATCTTTTCTATTGTTTTGTAAAAATTCTCTAATTCTACTCTTATCTCTGTTACTTCCTTCCTTTTGGGCTTAATATTTTTCCTCTTTTTCTAGTTCTTGAGGTGTAAGTTTAGGTTGTTTATTTGAGAGATTTCTTAATATATATTTATTGTTATAAACTTTGCTATACACTTCTTTTTGAAAAGTGATTTTGCTGCATCTCATAAATTTTGGTATTATGCTTCCATTTTCATTTGTGTCAGGATATTTTTTATTTCTCCTTGATTTCTTTTCTGATCCCCTGATTGCTTGAGAGCTTGTTAATTTTTCAATTTTCCTCCCAATAATGATTTGTAGTTTTATACCACTGTGCTTGGAAAAGATACTTGATAAAATTTTAATCTTAAGTTTTATTCATTTATTTTAAATATTTTATTTATTTGAGAGAGAAACACAGTGAGAGAGGGAACACAAACAGGGTAAGAAAGAGGGAGAAGTAGGCTTCCCACTGAGCAGGGAGCCTGATGTGGGACTCAGTCCTGGGACTCTGGGATCATGACCTGAGCTGAAGGCGGACGCTTAACTACTAAGCCAGCCAGGTGCCCCTCTTCTTAAGTTTCCTAAGATTTGTTTTGTGGTCTATCATCTGATCTATCCTGGAGAATTCAACACTTGAGAAGAATGCGTATTCTGTTGTGTTGGATATAATGTCTGTTGAGCTAATTTGGTCTTTAGCATTGTTCAAGGGTGCTGTTTTCTTACTGATTTTCTGTTCTGGATGATCTATCTATTGCTGAAAGTGAGCTATTACTTTTCAACTGTTACTGTATTGCTACTTCAGCTCTATTAATATTTGTTTTATATATTTAGGTGCTCTGATGTTGAGTGCATATAGTTTCATGATTGCTATTTTTCTCTTGATTAATTAACACCTTTTTATCATTATATAATGATCATTTTGACTCATGATAACTTTTGACCTAAGTCTATTTGTCTGATAGAAGATACCCTTGCTGTTTTTAAGTACCATTTGCATGGATTATCTTTTGCTATCTCTTCACTTTTATCCTACGTACTTTGTCAAATGTAAAATGACTTTTAGGAAGCACCATAAGGCTGAATCTTATTTTCTAGTGTATTCAGTCTCTGTCTTTTGATTAGATAATTTAATCCATTTAAATTAAAAGTAATTATTAACATATAATAACTACTGTGATTTTGTTAACTATTTTGTTTTGCAGTTCCTTTGTTCCTTTATTACTCCTTTAGCTATCTTTTTTGTGTGTGATTTGTTGAATTTTTATAGTAGTTGCTTTCATTCCTTTATCTTTTGTGTGTCTACCATATTTTTTTCTGATTAACATGAGGCTTACATAAAACATCTTAGTTTTAAATTTGTAGCAATTTAAATTGAATCACATAAAAATCTCCACACTTTTCCTTCTCTGCTTCCTCACATTTTTGTTACTGATGTCATACATGTTTTTTATATTGTATATCAATTAACCCATTATTGTACCTCTATTATCTTTATACTTTTTAAACTTCTATGTTAGAGTTAAAAGTGAGTTATGTACAACTATTATATTCAGAGTATTCTGAGTTTGACCATATGCTTACTTTTACCACGTTTATACTTTCATATATTTTTGTTACTAATTAGTATCCTTTCATTTCCACTTGAAAAAAATCTTTAGCATTTCTTTTATAGCAACTTTAATGGTGATGCACCCCCTTTTGAGCTTTTAGAAATTTTTTTAAGAAAATTTTTAATTTCTCCTTTCATTTCTGATGGACAATTTTGTTGGGTATAGTATTCCTAGTTTGTAGGTTTTTTTCTTTCAATACTTTTAATGTATCATACCACTCTCTCTCTGCTGCAAGATTTCTTCTAAGAAATCCACTGACAGTTTTTTTTTTTTAAAGATTTTATTTATTTGACAGAGAGAAACACAGCCAGAGAGGAAACACACAAGAGGGGGGAGTGAGAGAGGGAGAAGCAGGCTTCCCGCCGAGCAGGGAGCCCGATGTGGGGCTCGATCCCGGGTCTCCGGGATCATGACCTGAGCCGAAGGCAGTCGCTTAACCAACTGAGCCACCCAGGCACCCCCACTGACAGTTTTATAGGAGTTGGGGCGAGTCCCTTATATGTGATGAATCACTTCCTATTTTCACATTTTTTATTTTTGGCAATTACATAATATGTCTAAGTGAAGACCCTCTTGAGGTTGAGCCTATTTGTTATTCTTTGGGTGTTATGAATCTTGACTTTAAACTTCCTCCCCAGATTTGAGAAGTTTTCTATTATTATTTCTTTATAGGCTTTCTGTTCCTTTCTCATTCTGTGCTCCTTCTGGGATTTTCATATTGTGTATATTGGTTTACTTTAAGATGTTCCTTAACTCATGCAGGTTTTCTTCACTCTTTCATTCTTTCTTCTCTTTGTTCCTCTAAACTGGATGATTTCAAATGACCAATCTTCAAGTCTGTTGATCCTCTTCTACATGATCAAATCGGCTGCTGACACTCTAGAATTTTTCAGTTCAGTTCTTCAGCTCCAGGATTTCTGTTTGTTTCTTTTTAATGGTTTTTATGTCTTTGTTAAACTTCTAATTTTGTTCATGTATCATTTTTTTGATTTAATTTAGTTGAATGTGTTCTCTCATAGTCCACTGAGTTTCTTTAAGACAACATTTAAAATTTTTGTCAAGCAGTTCATAGATCTTCATTTCTTTTGGGTCAGTTAGTAGAGCTTTATTAGTTTCCTTTGGTGTTGACATGTTTGCTTGATTCTTTCTTGGTATCTGTATATTTGAAGAAGATTCCTCTTCCAGTCTTTACAGACTGATTTTGGCAGGCAGACTTTCACCCATAAAAGTCCTAAAACTGATGGGGCTGCTTCTGGGATTGTGGTTAGTCAAGGCTGAAACCATGTCATGTGGCTATTGCCAGGTTCATGGTTGGCAAATGCGGAATCAGGGGCATAGTCAGGTGTTGTGTCCCATGGGTTCCTAAGGGTGCTCCTGTCACTTCACTGGGCTGGGCCATACGTGGGTAGGACTGCTTCAGGACTGTGGTAGAGAGGGACTGAATCTGGGTCACAAGATTGCCTCAGGGATTGTAGTCAGGTCTGAGGTCAGAGGGTGTGTAACTAGAAGCATCTACAAGTGTGGCTTTTCTTGGGTCTTTTGGGTGGATCCCTGGTCATGAAAGACTACCTCAAACTGTGGGAGAGCAGTGCTGGATTAATGTCTTGTGTTTTTTGCTAAGTCTGCAGTCAGGTGTGACTTCTGCTGGGCAACAATTAGTATTCCCATCAGTTCACTGGGTTGGTTTCTGGGAGAATAGGACTGCCGCCAGACCATAGGAGAGTGGAACTAGAGCTGGGATGGCGGGACAACAGTTAGCTCTGAGATTGGCAGACCTGTTATCAGAAGTACCCACAGGGATGGCTTCTGCTGAGTCCCTTGGTGGAGAGGACCAAGTGTAGGACCATGTAGTAGGGCTAGAGCCAAGACCACAGGTAGATGGGGCTGCTCTGGTCCACAGATAGGACCATAGTGTGTACTGCCACTGGTGTGCAAGCTTCCCTCCTGTTTTTGGGCTCTAACAGTGCTTTGGAACCTCCTGACTAGATCCCAAAGCTCTCACAAAGGCACTTTTGTCCAAGGATGCCTTTCATATATTTTTCTGTGGCGGGACATGGACTGGGTACCTCCAATTAATTCTACTGTACTGCTGACATTATTCTTATTTTTAAAATATCTATTAAACATATTCTGTAACAGATTGATATTTCATGTAATTCAAATTAAATTTTACTGTATTAAGTAACACTCTGGGGGAGAAAGGTAGAAAAATATTCAGAAGAGATATGCCAGACTATAAATTTACCATTTTAATAGACAATGTAATAAATAAACATGATAGATTATTTTGGATATTCAATAACAAAAGAAATGTCAAATATAAACTGAGTATAAAAGCAATAATTATAAGGAAGCTACTGTAAAAGCTGCATAGTTAGTATGAAAAAAACCCAATCTTATGAGCATTCTATTTAACTGCCAGAAAGGAGAAATTTAAAATAAAACGGTACAATACTGTTAAATCTTTTTTTCCTGAGGAAATTAGTTTTCAGAAAGAAGCTTAAAGCATCTGCCTTTGTGTCAGATCACGACGGTCCTGGGATGGAGCCCTGCATCAGGCTCCATGCTCAGCAGGTAGCCTGCTTATCCCACTCTGCCTGTTGCTCCCCCTGCTTGTGCTTTCTCTCTTTCTGTAAAATAAATAGATAAAATCTTCAAAAAAAAAGAAAAAAAGAAAGAAGCTTAAAAAATTTTTGGTGCTAAAAAGTTTCTTTTTTTAACATATATGTAAGTCTTATTTAAAAAAGTAAAGACTGTCAGAAAGTATATGAATTCTGAAAATGTTAACAGAAAACTGAAAAGAATAACTTACTTTATTTCAAGTTGTTTTATTTTATTTTCTGCTGTCTTAAGTCTTAGTTGAAGATCATCTTTTGAACGCTCTGCAAGCAGGCATCTTTGGTGCATTTCTTCTAGTTTTCTGTAATCAGTTTCATTTACTCTACCTTCATGGTAAATCTGCAAAAGATTATATGTGTATTACCTTACAAAGGATGTAGTGCTTTGACTTTAGCACACTTGCTTGGGACAGTGGGAGAATTAGGGAACTATGCCGTTTCTTTACCTGTTGTCTTTACTCTTCTTTTACATTTCCTCAATTAAGTCTATTCCTTTCTATGCCATATGATTTAAAAATTCATCGCAGCCATGATATATAGTAGGTACAATCTAAACAGTATCTATCCCTATTCCATAACAGATAGTAACTCAGAAGGAATCAACTTCACAGGAAGCTGGTGACCAAAAAAGTCCAACCGGAACATGACATATATGCTTTTGTTATGTGCTGCTTTGTAAGTGACTCTTACCATCTGTTGTCATGATCTTTTTATGCCAGTAATACAGATATGTCACGTGCTTTTTATATTACATAGTTCTTTGAAAATTAAATTCTGACTCTACCATTTACTATTTGTTAGTGTAAGTTACTTAACCTCTATGAAAGTTCCTAATGCAGCACTTAAAACACAGTATCTGCTGCATCAAGTTTCTTTTCCCCTTTTCCCCCAAGGCATTTAAAAAGAGTGGGTTATTTACTGATGATACAAAGTTATTTATGTAAGAAAGAAAATTTTAAACACACTCTTTTTCCTCGAATATCATTGGAATAATATTTTCCTACTTAAGAAATAAAAATATATACTTTTAAAAGGTTAAAATCAGAGAAATGTTATAATTATCTGGTTATATATACTTGTTTTTATAGATGGCTTAAACCCAGTAAAAGTTGGCCTTAAATTAGAAACAAAAGAGAGATCAAGTAAAATTTACTACTGGGATGAAATTTAAACAAGGAATATAGCTATGTCATAAAATTTATACCTTTAAGTAAAAAGTACAAATACTGTGGCCACTCTTATAAAGAAATGTATTCAGGAATACTAGTATTTAAGTGCTGACTGTGAATATATTCCAAATAAAAACACTCACTTACAATGTAGGGGTTGCTACTAGATAGTGTGATGATAGTAGAGAGTAATAGTAAGCATTTGCAGTTGAGTTTTAGGTAGGCATTTTTTTTCTGTTTTACCTTTTCTAGTTCTTCTTCCACTGCTTTTTTCTCCCGAATGGCTCGTTCAATTTGGCTTTGTTTTTCAGCACACTCCTATTAATTCAATTATATTGCAAATAAATGTAATTGTAAAATTTTAAGAAAAAATGGATAAATAAAATGATTTGTTCATAACAAGAATACCATACTTACCTTATCAATAGAGCAGGACCATATTATTAAACAAAAACAAAAACAAACCTCCATTCAAAGAGCTACCTATCTCGGGAGTTCTAAGTAAACATTCTAAATTGGTGACAGAGATTGAGGGATTCCAGAGAGAAAAAAAATGAGAACCTTTTATCATATTAGTTTTATTCATATACTCTTATCATGTATTTTCAAAGGGAACACAGATCTGGACAGTGACACAACACCCTGAGGATTACCTGTGACCTTAAAAATCACGCAGGTATTTGATGTCTAAAACTTTTTTTTTTTTTTGCAAAACTTATAGTCAAGGGGTGCCTGAGTGGCTCAGTTGGTAAGTGTCTGATTCTTGATTTTGACTCAAGTCATGATCTCAGGGTTGTGAGATCAAGTCTTGCATTGGGCTCTGCGCTCAGTGAGGAGTCTGATCAAGATTCTCTCTCTCCCTCTGCCCTTCCTCTCCTTAGCTCACGTGTTCTCTCAAAAAAAGAAAAAAGAGCTAATGGACACAATAAAAGTTTTATTAGCATGATCATAAAACATTTCTGCTCAAAAGGTTTTTTTTTTTCCCCCCAAGATTTTATTTATTTGACAGAGAGAAACACAATCAGAGAGGGAACACAAGAAGGGGGAGTGAGAGAGGGAGAAGTAGGCTTCCTGCCGAGCAGGGAGCCCGATGTGGGACTCAATCCCGGGTCTCCAGGATCATGACCTGAGCTGAAGGCAGTCGCTTAACCAACTGAGCCACCCAGGTGCCCCTCAAAAGGTTTTTTTTTTTTTTAAATTAGTAGATTTTTAAAAAACATTTTATTTATTTATTTGACAGAGAGAGAGACATCACAAGTAGGCAGAGAGGCAGGCAGAGAGAGAGGAGGAAGCAGGGTCCCTGCTGAGCAGAGAGCCCGATGTGGGCCTTGATCCCAGGACCCTGGATCATGACCTGAGCATAAGGCAGAGGCTTTAACTTACTGAGCCACCCAGGCACCCTCAAAAGGTTTTAATCAGTAAAACTGAGCAAGCATATCAATCAGTTGATAAAATTTAGCATTTTGCAAATGAGAGTAAAACTGAAAATAACCATTATAATGACTGATTCCTCATAGCTATTTGTTTTTATCTATTTATTTTTGAGAATGGGTGTGATAATTTTCTACTAATTGTAAATTATGCTTTGGATCAACCTCCTTACTGGCAGTACACTGCTGATATTCAATTATCTTTAGCATAGCTTTATTTTACAGAAGTACTGTGTATCAATGCTTTTAAATTTTAAAATGAGCTTCTAAATTGTGACCCCAAATGAATTCTGATTATAATGAATTAACTCTATGTTACTTAACCCTATGTTACTAATCAGATGATTAATCTAAAAATTTATTATCTTTCATTAAGGCAGAATTGTTAGTGTGCAAGAAATGAAACTTTAATGTTCCATATATGTTCATACAGTAAATTACTTATCTATGAAAAGGTGGTTTATGGTGTGAAATTTGGGACTTCTCCTATGTACATAACTCATCTTGTGTGATTGCTAAAAGACTATTTTTAGAGCAGTTTTAGGTTAACAACAAATTGAGAAGTTGGAGATTTTTGCTGTACTTCTTGCCCCCATATATGTAGAGCTCTCTCCCATTTCCAACATCCATCACTGTAGTAGTACATTTATTAATACTGATGAACCTACACCGATACAATATTATCAAAGCCCATAGTTTACATTAGAGTTCACTCTTGGTGCTGTACATTTTATGGGTCTGGACAAATTTATAATGACATCTACACACCATACAGAGTAGTACCATACACAGTAGTTTCACTGTACTAAAAATCCTCTGTGCTTCACCTATGCTTATTCATCCCTCACGCCTTCTAATCCTTGATAATGTCTTTTACTATCTCCATAGTTTTGCCTTTCCCAGAATGTCAATTGGAGTCACAGTATGTAGCCTTTTCAGACTAGCTTCTTTCCTTAATAATATGCATTTTAGTTTCCTCCATGTCTTCTCATGGCTTGATAGCTCATTTCTTTTTAGTGCTGAGTAATACTCCACTGTCTGGATGTACCAGTTTATTTGTCTATTTGCATAACTAAAGGACACCATGGTTTCTTCCAAGTTTTGGCAACTGTGAAGAAAGCTGCTATAAACATCCATGTTCAGGTTTTTGTGTGGATATAAGTTTTCAGCTCCTTTGGGTAAATACAGAAGAGTGCAATTGTTGGACAACATGGTAAGAGTATATTTAGTTTTGTAAGAAATCATCACACTGCCTTCAAAAATGGCTATGCCATTTTGCATTCCCACCAGCAATGAATGAACATTCCTGTTGCTCCATATCTTTCTTATTGTTTGGTGGTGTCAGTATTTGAATTTTGGCCACTGTAATAGGTATATCAGGTACATATGTGGTATAATGAGTAGCAGCTCATTATTATTTTAGTTTGCATTTCTCTAGTGAAATATAATGTTTTCATGTTTATATGCCATCTGTATATCTTCTTCGGTGGAGTGTCTGTTAAGATCTTTGGCCCACTTTCTTTTTCATTATGTTGTTAGCCACTGTGTAGTAAGTACATCATTAGTTTTTGACATAGTGTTCAAAGATTCATTAGTTGCATATGACACCCAGCGCTCCTCACAACACGTGCCATTTTTTAAATATTATTTTATTTTATCAGTGTTCCAAGATTCATTGTTTATGCCCCACACCCAGTGCTCCGTGCAATACATGCCCTCAATACCTACCACCAGTCTCACCCATCCCCCATTATGCCCCTCCCTTCCAAAACCCTCAGTTTGTTTGTCAGAGTCCACAGTCTCTCATGCTTCATCTCCCTCCCTCATTTACCCCAAATCACATTTCCTTTCTTTCTCCTACTGTCTTCCATGTTACTCCTTATGCTCCACAAGTAAATGAAACCATATGATATTTGACTTTCTCTGCTTGGCTTATTTCACTCAGCATAATCTCCTGTAATCCTGTCCATGTTGCTACAAAAGTTGGGTAATCATCCTTTCTGATGGAGGTGTGATATTCTGTTGTATATATGGACCATATATTCTTTATCCAGGGCACCTTGGCTCTTTCCACAATCTGGCGATTGTGGCCACTGATGCTATGAACATTGGGGTACATATGGCCCTTCTTTTCACTATATCTGTATCTTTGGGGTAAATACCCAGTAGTGCAATTGCAAGGTCATAAGGTAACTCTATGTTTAATTTTTTAAGGAATCTCCACACTGTTTTTCAAAGTGGCTGCACCAACTTTCATTCCCACCAACAGTTTAAGTGGGTTCCCCTTTCTCCACGGCCTCTCCAACACCTGTTTCCTGTCCTGTTAATTTTGGCCATTTTGACTGGTGTAAAGTAGTATCTCAATGTGGTTTTGATTTGAATTTCCCTGATAGCTAATGATGACAAACAATTTTCCATGGAGAAGTGTCTGTTCATGTCTCCTGCCCATTTTTTGATGTGATCATTTTTTTTTTTTGGTTGTTGAGTTTGAGTTCTCTATAGATCTTGGACCTTTGTCTGTAGTGTCATCTGCAAATATCTTTTCCCATTCTGTGGGCTGCTTCTTTGTTTTGTTGACTGTTTCCTTTGCTGTGCAAAAGCTCACTTTTTAATTGGGTTGTTTTCTTACTGTTGAATTTTAAGAGCTCTTTGTATATTATGTTTAGTAGTCTTTATCTGTTATGCCTTTTGCAAATATTTTCTCCCAGTCTGTAGTTTGAATTTTCATTCTCTTGACAGTATCTTTCACAGAGAAATTTTTCATTTTAATGGAGTCCAACTTATCACTTGTTTCATGGGACATGCCTTTGGTGTTATATCCAAAAATTCATTGCTAAACCCAAAATTATCTAGATTTTCTTCTATTTATCTTCTAGGAATTTTATAGTTTTGTGTTTTACATTTAGGTCTGTGACTGATTTTTAATTAATTTTTGTGGAGGGTGGAAGGTCTGTGTTTATGTTTATTCTTATACATGCGACTAATTGTCCTAGCACCATCTATTAAAGACTGTCTTTGCACTACTGTATTGCCTTTGCATCTTTGTCAATCATCAGCTGACTGCAGTTATGTGGATCGATATTTTATTCCATTGATCTATTCATCTATATTTTCACCAATATCATGCCAGCTTAATTATTATAGCTTCATAGTAATTCTTGAAATCTGGTAGTCAGCCTTCTGATTTTTTTCTTCTCCATCAATATTGTGTTTGGTACTTTGGATCTTTTGTCTCTCCAGATAAAAGCTTTATTTATTTATTTAGAAGTTATTATTAGGGAGCCTGGGTGGCTCAGACGTTAAGTGTCTGCTTTCGGCTCAGGTCATGATCCCAGAGTCCCAGGAGTGAGCACTGCATCGGGCTCCTTGCTTGGCGGGAAGTCTGCTTTTCCCTCTCTCACTTCCCCTGCTTGTGTTTCCTCTCTAGCTATGTTTCCCTCTATCAAATATATAAATAAATGAAATCTTTTTTTTAAGTTATTATTTTTTAAATTTTTATTTAAATTCTAATTAGTAATATACAATGCAATATTGGTTTCAGGAGAAGAATTCAGTGATTCATCACTTACATACAACACCTAGTGCTCAACATAACAAGTGCCTTCTTCCTTAATACCCATCACCCATTTAGCCCATCTTTCACCCACCACCCTCCTTCCCTCCAGTGGCCCTGAGTTTGTTCTCTATCGTTTTTTTCTCAAGATTTTATTTATTTGAGAGAGGCAGGGGGAGAAAGACAGAGAGAGAGAGAGTGAGAGAGAGAGAGAGAGAGCGAGCATGTGCAAATGCACGGGGTAGGGGGAGAAAGGAGAAGAAGACTCCCTGTTGAGTAGGGAGCCTGACCTGGGACTCAATCTCAGGACTTGCTCTTGGGATCACGACCTGACCCGAATGCAAACACTTAACAAACTAAGCCACCTAGGTGCCCTATTCTCTATTGTTAAGAGTCTCTTATGGTTTGTTTTACTCTCTCTCTCTTTTTCCCCCTTCCCATATGTTCAATTGTTTTGTTTCTTAAATTCTACATGAGTGAGATCACATGTTATTTGACTTTCCCTCACTTATTTTGCTTAGTATAATACAATCTAGCTTCATCCACCTTGTTGAAAATGGCAAAATTTCATTCTTTTTGATGGCTGAGTAACATTCCCATATATTTACACACACACACACACACACACACCACCTCTTCTTTATCCATTCATCAGTCAATGGACTTTTGAGCTCTCTCCATAGTTTGGCAATTGTTGATAATGTTGCTATAAACACTGAGGTGCACATGCTCCTTCAAATCTGTATTTTTCTATCATTTGGGTAAATACCTAGTAGTGTAACTGTTGGATCATAATGTAGTTCTATTTTTATGTTTTGAGGAACCTCCATACTCTTCCACAGCAGCTGTACCAGTTCACATTCCCACCAACAATGCAAGAGTGTTCTCCTTTCTCTGCATCCTCACCAACACTTGTTTCTTGTGCTGTTAATTTTAGCCATTCTGACAGGTATGAGGTGGTATCTCACTGTGGTTTTTTGACTTGTATTTCCCTGATAATGAGTGATACTGAGCATCTTTTCATGTATGTGTTAGCCATCTGGATGTCTTCTTTTGAAAAGTATATATTTATGTCTTCTGCCCATGTCTTAACTGGATTATTTATTTTTTGCGTGTTGAATTTGTTAAGTTCTTTATAGATTTTGGATACTAATCCTTTCCTCCAGATAAACTTTAGAATCAGTTTATGAATAAAAACAAAAAAATTTGCTGGGATTTTGACTGGGATTGCACTCAATCTATAGATCAGGCTGGGAAGAACTGACATTTTGACTTTGAGCCTTCCTATCCATGAACATGGGCTATCTCTTCATTTATTTACTTCTTCTTTGATATATTCTATTAGAGATTTTGCTATATATATAACTAAATAATTTTTGTTATGTACTAAAGTAAATGGCATTCTGCTTTTAATTTAAAATTCCACTTGTTCATTGTTGATATATGGGAAAACAATTGACTTTTGTATATTAACCCTGTATCCTGCAACCTTGTATGCTATAATTGCTTCTTTGTTCCATGGTTTTTTTGTTCTTATTTGGTTTGTTTTCTACATAGACAATCATGTAATCTGCAAAGAAATTTCTTCCTTCCCAATCTGTACAACTTTTATTTTTCAGTCAAATTGCATTAGCTAGTACTTCCACCTTGATGATGAAAAGCAGTGGTGAGAGGGCATATGATTGCCTTGTTCCTGATCCTACTGGGAAAGCTTTTGGTTTCACAGCTGTAGGCTTTTTGTAGATATTCTTTGCCAACTGGAGGATGTCCCCCTTTGTTTCTAGTTTACTGGGAGTTTTTATCATGAATGGGGGTTGGACTTTGTCAAATGCTTTTTTCTGTAGGTATTTTTCTGCAGCAATTCCCATATGATTTTTAATGCAGATATTAACAACAAGGCTGGATCCCACTTTTGAATGTGGTGAATGACATATAAAGAAATGTATGTGATAAATACACCATGCAATTCTCTCCACCCAATCCACCATTTCACTGATAAATGATGACTCAGGGTGCCTTGGTGGCTCAGAGGGTTAAGCCTCTGCCTTTGGATGAGGTCATGATCTCAGGGTCCTGGGATCAAGTTCCACATTGGGCTCTCTGCTCAGCGGGGAGCCTGCTTTCCCCCTCTTTCTCTGCCTGCCTCTCTGCCTATTTGCGATCTCTCTCTGTCAATAAATAAATAAAATATTTTTAAAAAGATGACGTAAAGAGTATTGGGTTAATCTCAAATAACAAAGTTAAAATAAGACAGAAAAGTTGAAACCTTTATAGAGAAATATATTAATTTTATTAAAAATTCACTGTAATATCAAAGCAAACATTTAAAATCACTATTACTAAGAAGCTTTCATTCATATTTGCTATTAATCACCACCAGTATTCCTACTTTTTGGAAAAGATATGACCAAATGATACTAAATATTTTTTCCAGTACTCATGGAGTATTTTCAAAATCATACCCTATAGTCTACCATAAACAAAAATGACAACACATACTAAAAATCAATAGCATATATATTATAATCTGTGGTATCTCTTTAACTGGATTAGAAAATAATAAAAAGATATCAAAATACCTACAGATGTGGAGATTCGAAATTAAATTTTTTAAAAAAATACACTGATCTAAAAAAGGTGATAATGAAATTTTCATTTAACTTGTATAGAATTAATAACCAATCTTCATACTCATTTGCTGTAGATTAACAGCAATCTCTGCTAGTTGGCAGAATTAAAACCTTGAGTATTCTAAGTTGGAGAAAGTAAAAGCTGTGCTGTTTTCCAAATGGAGATATGTGGTTAGACCAGCTCTGGCCTTTTCTTAAACGTATCAAAAAATTTGCACACTAACCTAAAATATAAGTTTTTCTCCTTAGTACAAGCATAAATTAGTTTTAGGTTAGCTGAAGTATGCTTAACTTATTTCCTTGACTTCATATTCATGGTATAGTTGGCAAAATTCATACTTAAGAATATAAATCAATAACCGACATCAGGTTATTATGTTTCAAACCATAGTCTGAGTTTTTGAGTTACCTGAAAAAATCTGCTTTTTAAAGTCGCTGAATATGTGCCTTCTTTCAGACATATTTCTCAATGCCTAATACTTAAAACACTTTTCAATTAATCAGTACAGTTTTCCCCATGGAATCAAGATGACATAATATTTAATATGTTTAGAAAAAAATCCATTTAGCTATGGATTATAATTCTTTTACCATAAATTTTAAGAAATATCTTTTGTAATAAACCAAAATAAAAGTTTTTGCTCTAAAGTTAGTTTATATAACTCTGGTTGTGGTTGTTCAGAGTTATTATTCCTAAAATCTCTGCAGATCTTATCCAACACACATTCCTTTGGGAAATGAGAAAGAAGTAGTGTTCTTGTCTTTCCAGAGTTTATAAGCCATTAAATGACTTTGGACTGGGGTAGGATCTTCTTTTTCTAAGCTGTGAATCTGTTGATAGCTAAATCAGTCCACATAAGAGAACAAGCAAAACAGCAAGGTGACAGAAGAGGAAGCAAAACTGAAAAGCAACAAATAATTAGACACGACTAATTGGCCATACAGCATCACACTAAATATACTTAATGTTCCTCCATCCTTAAAAAAGATAACATTAAACAAACAAAAAATAAGACTGTTTCTTGTTCTATTACTTTCAGGATCTATACACAAAGACAAAATCTCATGATGTACATTACAGGTTTGTAGAATGTGGAAAATGCGCTCCTTTCAGAGTTGTTTAAATATCAGCCAGTAAATATTAAAAAACATGCTATGTAAACACTGTGCTATGCAATGGGGAGAATAAAAGGAAGCATAAGACTTTTCTACTCTGAGGTATTTACAATCTAATTGGAAAGATAAGATTTTCATGAAGAGAAAGGGAGAGGGAAGGAAGGAGACAGGAGACACAGAGAGAGAACATAATGTAACATATTTATTACAAGATATAATTCATTGCTAAGTTTTGTAGTCAAGATTAAAAGTGATAAAGAGATTCAGAAAATATTAGAGTTTGTGAAGTTGAAAATATCTTCCCAATCTCTGAAAATTCCTGTACTCTTATTCCTCTGTAAGTAAGGCTATTAATTTTCTATTCTATTAACTATCTATTCATAGTTATTAAGAATTCATTTTTATTAATTTATTAATAATTAGCCATTAAATTTACATATTTAATTTAACATCTAGACATATAAGTACTCTTTTCTTTTCTCTTCCTTGCCTATTTATCCTTCAGTACTCATTTCTTTCGGGTAGCTTGTCTTTCTTCTTTCCCACTGTCATAATACTTTCTCTTTCCCCCTCATCTCCCAAATGAACCTGGCATATGGTAGCAGTTGCAGATGGGTGCTCTAATAGTAACCTGTGTGTTCTTGTCAGAAAAAGTAATTGTAATAAAATGTGATAAATGCCAGCCATCTTTTCTGCTAGACTGTAAGTTCCAAGATTGCAGGTAACATGTTTATTTTGATTTTACTCTTCTCCAAGCATCTAGCATAATAGTAATAAGTATATTCTGAATGAACAAGAATACCCATTATAAGATTCATTTAAAATGTTCTCTGGCCTTTAAAATAATCAATATTCAGAAGAAAATATCAATATAGTCTTCTAACATACCATTTGAAGGGCTGAAAGTTCTTCTGTTAGTTGAGAAATGTGTACATTACACTGTTTTCTTGCACTTGCAACCTGTAAAGTAAGACATTTACAAACTGTTCAGGTTCTCAAAAAATGACTAATACCCAATAAAAATATTTAGGATAATAATTTTGATAAAAAGTAAAATTTTAACATTTAAGTCATAAAAAAGCAAATAAACACATGGTATATGAAAGAGTCAAGACTTTATCATGATAGTGTAAGAAGAGTGAATTTCTATTAAAATTTACTGTATTAGAAGTAAAAACAGAATATTTCAAAATATTTACTAATATCCTCAAAGATAATAACTAAAGTCATTACAGGTTAACATAAACAACATTTTTTTTTTTTTTAGATTTATTTATTTATTTGACAGAAACACAGCTGAGAGAGGGAACACAAGCAGGAGGAGTGAGAGAGGGAGAAGCAGGCTTCCTGCCGAGCAGGGAGCCCGATGCGGGACTCGATCCCGGGTCTCTGGGATCATCATGACGTGAGCCGAAAGCAGTCGCTCAACCAACTGAGCCACCCAGGCGTCCCAAACAACATTTTTTTTTATGAAAAATAAGTATATTTTCTAAAATTGAAAATTTTTAAGAAACTGACATATTTGCAAATCTCCTTATTGTCTGGCTCAACAGCAAACAGCTAGATTCTCATATCACTTCTATGTTCAACCTGTTGTGTTGCTATATATTATCAGCCTCTATAAAAAAATACTGCACACTGATGAGAGAATGAGTATGAAAAAAGCAAACAGTGAACTGTAAGTATAAAAGTTAGTTTTGAACTTATAGACCCTCTGAATAACACTTTTTTGAGAACTCCTGCCATAGAGCAATTCAAGAGAAAAACTGAATTACACACTAAAAATGTAACTAATAATTTTAAGGAACTTTTGTTTAATAAACAGGATATTTTTATATTATACTTATTTCAGTATTAAGTAAATTACTTTGTGAGAAAACTCTTACTTGAATTACCATTCAAATTACTTTAGAAACAGTATTATTTATGTATACAGAATATTTTGAAGAATTAGTTACATCTCATCAGGATGGCTCCTATGGCAATATATTTTTCCAATAACTACTCATGCTTTTTAAAAAGACCACGAGGAATACTGATACTGATGCTATGTCATTAGTAAACATGTTTGATCCAAAGATTTTTGGAAATTTTATAGGGTTTTATCTTATAAAATATGTTATTTCTAAAATGAGGCAAGCCTTCTTTATAACACTGACATATTTTATTACATTCATATATAGTTTATTTGGTTAATTAATATGAGTTATCTTTCTGAAGACATGACAAACATCTGCGGATCCTTTTGAGCTCTATTTTAGATTTTAATTTGGTGCAAACTTTGCCTATGAATAATTATATAGAGGATCAATCCATCCTATTTATGGGTTAGTGATAATCAGTTAGCATTTACAGAGATCTGAGGTGTGAGGAACTGTTTAGAGTGCTTATTTAAGTGTTATTATCTCATTAATTCTCACCAAGAATCTGATTAAGTAGTTATTTATCCACATTATAGATGAGGAAGATTAAGACACAGAGAAATTAAGTCATGGTTTTCAGAATATAAAAATTTTAGTTCCTATGAATGCAGTCATGTCTGTCTTGCCTGTCTGTTACATCAAAAGTGTTCTTTTTAGTATCTAGAAATGAAGCAGCTAGCATGAGGGTTTATGACCATAGCAGTAAATATCTCTGAAATGTTTTTACAATAATGCTGATAAATTCAGTGAATTAAACTATTCATACTTACTAAAAAAAAAGATTGTAGGATTAGTGAAACTGATGGTATATCATCAGTAAAATTCCATGCTGCAAAAGTCATAGAAAATATTTTGAGGTCAGTATCTGATAAAACACAATGTAATCTTGTTATGTGAGGAAATACACATATTTGAGAGGCACTTTAATGCAGATGGGTTCAGAAGTCTGTATGGGAACTAAACTCACTCTCTTACCTTAACTCACTCACCTTCCTTACGTAAACATTTTCTTTGATAATTTATGGATAGTAAGAATATTTATAAACCAATGAGTAAGATAAATTAACACACGACAGAAAGAGAGGCCAAAGGCCAAAAATGGTGCAAATATTGTCTAACTAGATGAATATAATTTTGATTACAAATTTTAAGCCATGATTTAAAATCAAAAGAAAATCAAAATCAAAATCAAATAATGTTATTTTTCACACAAAAAGTTATACTTGTTTGAAGATCTGAGAAAAAGCTATTTTTGTATTTTAAAGAAACGAGCTATTATAATTGTTTGTTCATTTTTACAGACAGCATATAAATATGTGACAGTTCATTATATTTACTTTATTAAAAAGATACTTCTAAAGTCATTAGATATAAGTAATCCCCAATTCAAGAGATTAATTCTACATATTTGAAGGACTTGTCAAATTATGATAAGTGGGGCAATTATCACCAATACCGCTGAAAAATTTCAAAGAAAAATATTAAAAATATATTTAAGGGGGAAAAGCAAAATGGCAGAGGAGGAGGAGACCTGAATTTCACTGGATCCTAGGAATTCAGCTAAGTTGTTATCAAGCCATTCTGAACTCAACAGGAGGCCAAAGAGAAGAAGAGTGGCAATTCTAGAAACCAAAAAGCAACCACTTTCTGGAAGATAGGATGTGTGAAGTGAATCTGATGCAATATACGGGAAGATAGACCACAGGGGGAGGGTCCGGCTCCTGGCAAGTGGTAGAGCAGCAGAGCACAAAATCGGAACTTTTAGAAGTCTGCTTCACTGAGGGACATTGCTCCAGAGTCTAAGCAGGGGGTGCACTCCTCGCTGAGACAGTGTGGTCTCAGGACCTGTCGCATCACATAAAGACTGGGGTGCCTGAGTATGGCAGAGCTCTTGAGTATTAGAGTGGGGAAGCTGGCTGTAGAGACAGAGCCAAGGAGTGGGCTCTCAGCTTGGGGTTATCTTAAACCATGATCTAAGTCATAGTGTGGCCACTACTTTTCAAGGAGGGTCCCCATAAGTGGCAGATCTGGGGAGATCCCCCCTTCTTCCACTGAGAGGAGCAGCATGGGAGTCCTCTGCAGGGATGTTCTGGGTTTGGAGACTCCAAATGGAGCCATGTGCCAGAGACGGAAATGCTCAGTCACAGGCTGGGTAAACTCAGGGTGTGGCCGGAGACCAGGAAGACAGAAGTGACTGACTGGTTTTCTTGGAGGGTTCACCGAAGAGGCAGCCCCTGAGCTCTCGGCTCCTCTGGGGCTGGAGACTGTGAGGCAGCCACCTTCATTCTCACCCTCCAAAGATGTACAGAAAGCTTTAAGGGAACAAAAGTTACCAAGAGCAAACCCAAGGAGATTACCGAGCCTTGCCCCTGGTAAGGGTGGTGCAATTCCAGCTCCCGCAAAGACATTGGAGAATCACTGCAACAGACCCTTCCCCAAGAAGATCAGCAAGAGTATCCAGTCAAGACTAAGTTTACTTACTAATGGGAGCTGCAAAACATCAGTGCAAGGGGAATATAGGACAGAGAATTCATGGCTTTTTCCCCATGATTCTTTAGTCTCTCAAAGTTAAATTTTTTAAATCTTGTTTTTTCTTCTTTTTCCTTTGTTTTTGAATGTTTCTGCTTTCCTATTTTAGCCATTTAATCTTATCAATACCTTTTTAAAAACCTTTTTAAATTTTCATTTTTATAGTCATATTCTATCCCTTCATTGTATTTAACCTTATTTTTGGTATTCATATAAGCTTTTCTTTCTCCAAAATTTTGGGAGACAGTTTCTCCTAACAGACCAAATATATCCTAAATCTAGTGTATGGCTTTGTTCTAGTCTCCAGAGTGATCACATTCTCTTTTCTTTTTTCTTCTCTTTTTTTCAACCAAATTATCAATTCCTTTTCAAAAATCTTAATTTTCATCTTTATAGTCATATTCCATCCCTTCATCATGTATATACCCTTATTTTTTTACATACATGAGTTTTTATTTCTTTAAAATTTGGGAGATAATTTCTTCTAACAGACCAAAATACACCCAAAATCAAGTGTGTGGCTCTGTTCTATTCACCAGGTGAATATTTTTTTTTCCTTTTCTTTCCCCCTCATTTGAGATCTCTTCTGATTTGGTTAGTGCATATTTTTCTGGGGTCATTGCTACCCTTTTAGCATTTTTTTCTCTCACTCATCTACTCTTTTTTGGACAAAATGATAAGGCAGAAAAACTCACCTCAAAAAAAAAAAAAAAGAACAAGGGTCTGTACCAACGATGTCACAACTAGAATTCAGAATGATGATTATCAGATGCTGGTTGTCTTGAAAAAAGCATAGAAGATACTAGAGAATCCCTTTCTGGAGATATAAAATCTCTTTTTGGAGAAATAAAAGAACTAAAATCTAACCAAGTTGAAATCAAAAAAGCTATTAATGAGGTGCAATTAAAAATGGAGGCTCTTACTGCTAGGATAAATGACCAGAAGAGAGAATTAGTGATATAGAAGACCAAATGATGGAGAATAAAGAAGCTGAGAAAAAGAGAGATAAACAACTACTGGATTACGAGGAGAGAATCTGAGAAACAGGTGATACCATAAGATGAAACAGTATTAGAATAATTGGGATCCCAGAAGAAGAATAAAGAGAGAGAGGGGCAGAAGGTATACTGGAGCAAATTATAGCAGAGAACTTCCCTAATTTAGAGAGGGAGACAAGCACCAAAATCTAGGAGGCACAGAGAACCCCCCTAAAATTAAAAAAAAAAAAAAAATATATATATATATATATATATATATATATATATATATATATATATATATGTATATATTTGACATATATATATGTCAAACCCGGTCATCGAATAGTAAAACTCACAAGTCTCAGAGACAAAGAGAAAATCCTGAAAGCAGCTTGGGACAAGAGGTCTATAATCTACAATAGTAGAAATATTAGATTGGCAGCAGACCTATCCACAGACACCTGGCAGGCTGGCATGATATATTCACAGCACTAAATGAGAAAAATATGTAGCCAAGAATACTATATCCAGCTAGGCTATCAGAGAGATTAAAAAGCTTCCAGGACAAACAAAAACTAAAAGAATTTGCAAATACCAAACAAGCCCTACAGGAAAGATTGAAAAGGGTCCTCTAAGCAAAGAGAGAGCCTAAAAGTAAGAGACCAGTAAGGAAGAGAGATAATATACAGTAACAGTCAACTTGCAAGCAATACAATGGCACTAAATTCATATCTTTCAATAGTTACCCTTAGTGTAAATGGGCTAAATGCCCCAATCAAAAGACACAGGGTATCAGAATGGATAAAAAAACAAGATCCATCGATATGCTGTCTCTAAGAAACTCATTTTAGACCCAAGGACACCTCCACATTCAAAGTGAGGAGGTGGAAAAACAATTTACTATGCTAAACAGACATCAAAAGAAGGCTGGGTTGGCTATCTTTATATCAGATAAATTAGATCTTAAGCCAAAGATTATAGTAAGAGATGAGGAAAGACACTATTTCATATTTAAAGGGTCTGTCCAACAGGAAGATTTCACAATTATAAATATCTATGCCCCTAACATGGGAGCTGCCCCTAAACATGGGAGCAGCCAACTATATAAAACATTTAATAACAAAATCAAAGAAACACATTGACAATAATACAACAGTAAGGGGCTTTAACATCCCCCTTATTGAAATGGACAGATGATCTAAGCAAAAGATCAACAAGGACATAAAGGCTAAAAATGACACACTGGACCAGATAGACATCACAGATATATTCAGAACATTCTATCCCAAAGCAACAGAATACACACTCTTCTCTAGTGCACGTGTAATATTTTCCAGAATAGATCACATCCTGGGTTCCAAATCAGGTCTCAACCAGTATCAAAAGACTGGTTTCATTCCCTGTATATTTTCACACCACAGTGTTTTGAAACTAGAGCTCAATCGCAAGAGCAAAGTTGGAAAAACTCAAATACATGGAGGCTAAAGAGCATCCTACTAAAGAATGAATGGGTCAAGTAGGAAATTAAAGAAGAATTTAAAAAATTCATGAAACAAAGGAAAACAAAAACACAACTATTCAAAATCTTTGGGACACAGTAAAGGCAGTCCTGAGAGGAAAATATATAGCAATACAAACCCTTCTCAAGAAACAACAAAGGTTTTTTTTTTTTAAATTTTATTTATTTATTTGACAGAGAGATCTGACAGGCAGAGAGGCAGGGAGAGAAAGGGGGGGAAAGCAGGCTTCCTGCCGAGCAGAGAGCCCGATGTGGGACTTGATATCTGGACCCTTAGATCATGACCTGAGCCGAAGGCAGAGGCTTAACCCTTTAAGCCCCCCAGGTGCCCCAACAACACAGGTTTAAATACACACTCTAACCTTACACCTAAAGAAGCTGGAGAAAGAATAGCAAATAAAGCATAAACCCAGGAGGAGAAGAGAAATAATAAATATCAGAGCAGAAATCAATGAAATACAAACCAAAAGAAGAGTAGAACAGATCAATGAAACTAAGAGCTGGTTCTTTGAAAGAATTAATAAGATTGATAAACTCTTGGCCAGACCTATCAAAAAGAAAAGAGAAAGGACCCAAATTAATAAAATCATGAATGAAAGAGGAGAGATCGCAACCAACACCAAAGAAATACAAACAATTATAAGAACATAATGTGAGCAACAATACACTAGCAAATTTGACAATCTGGAAGACATGGAGACATATAAACTCTCAAAACTGAACCAGGAAGGAAACAGAAGACCTGAACATCCCCATAACCAGTAAGGAGACTGAAGCAATTAATCAAAAATCTCCCCAAAAAATAAGAGCCCAGGGCCATATGGCTTCCCAGGGGAATTCTACCAAACATTTAAAGAATTCATGCCTTTTCTTCTGAAACTGCTCCAAAAAATAGAAATAGAAGAAAAACGTCCAAATTCATTTTTATGAGGCATTACCTTGATCCCCAATCCAGAGAAAGACCCCATTATAAAGGAGAATTACAGACCAATATTCTCAATGAACATAGATGCAAAAATTCTCCCTAAACTACTAGCCACTAGGATCCAACAGTACATTGAAAGGATTATTCACCACGACCAATGGGATTTATTCTTGGGCTACAAGTTTGGTTCAACATCCACAAATCAATCAATGTGATACAGTACATCAATAAAAGAAAGAACAAGAACCATATATTCTCAAAATGCTGAAAAGGCATTTGACAAAATACAGCATCCTTTCTTGTTCAAAACTATTCACAGTGTAGGGATAGAGGATACATTCTTCAATATCATAAAAACCATCTATGAAAAATGCACAGTGAATATCATTCTCAATGGGGAAAAACTGAAAGTTTTTCTCCTAAGGTCAGGAACATGGCAGGTCTGTCCACTGTCACCACTGCTACTCAATATAGTACTAGAAGTCCTAGCCTCAGCAATCAGACACAAAAAGAAATAAAAGGCATCTGAATTGGCAAAGAAGAACTCAAACTCTCACTCTTAGCAGATGATATGATACTTTATATGGAAAACCCAAAAGACTCCACTCCAA
>PITA01009370.1:0-78364 GCA_004023965.1 Spilogale gracilis
AGCAGAAGGCATGCATCTCTACAGGTACATAGTCACATCAATAAAGGAAAACTGGACTCTAAGATGGCTGACAAACCAGCAAGGGAATTCCAGTCCCTGTCTCAAAGCCCTTCTGGGTTCATCCCTACTCCATTTCCCACACACACCAAAAGTGCCAAGTATGCGGAAGTAGAAGGGTATAAATTACCCTCCCTGCTGGGGATCAGGGCTTTTGGAGAACAGTCTTCTCTGAGCCCACCGGTGTTAAATACACCTCCTATCCTCCAAAGTCGCCGCTTGGTTCTTCCTCCAGGATCCAGTCCAGCTTCTGTAACAACATCCCACAGAAGAAGAGAAAAGGGCAAGAAGAGAATCATACTGATTTATTCCTTTCTGTGTCAAGAGGAGCAATTGAGCTAGGCATGTTTTACAAATGAAACTCTATATGATGGAGGCATTAGGTCTTAGAAAGAAGCATTCCTTCTTAATCTAAATCCATAATCACATAAATTCTCAAAAATCATTTTACTCTTACTTCTGTTTCTGAAATGCTGCCAATCTTTGATTCTAGGAAAATCCTATCGACATTTTCAGTTCTTGTTTTCAGCTTGGCAAATTTGCCAGGAAAATGAACTTGTGAATATATTGATTCATTAACCATATGCAATTTTTTTTTGCCAAAACTGTTGTATTCTATAAAAGATATTTAAACTGTGATTATTGGTAATGGCTAAGTGTGATATAGAAAATGACCGGGGTTCAAAGCCAATGGCCAAGAAAAAATTCTTGAGAAACCTTTTGGTGCAAAAATATGGTTTTATTAAAGCACGGGGACAGGACTTGTAGGCAAAAAGAGCTGCAATGAGGTTGTAAGGAGTGACTGATTATATATTTTCAACTTGGGAGAGGGTTAGAGATAGCATACATCTCAAAGGAATCTCAGAATCAAGGTTTCCAGGGGGCTAGCTATTGTTAGGAAAAGGTCATTTATTACTGTCTAATATAACCCTAGTCATGATGATGAGGGAACAGAAGGCAAGCTGAGGACAAAGCAGAAACTGACACACACACACACACACACACACACACACACACACACTATGGGATATATGTGACATTCCTCATGCACTCCTGGATGCCCTAAAGCTAAGGGAAGGGAAAACAAATAGGTAAACTTACAGAAATCATAATCCTCCAAGTCATGAGTCTCCCTCAGTTTACAAAAGTCTTAGTATTCTACAAGAACAAAGCATATCTATCAATAATCTAGCTTCCAGAAGGAAATGTAGATACAATTAAATGCTCTTATAACCTGTAACCCATGGACAGATACTTGGCATGGGCAGAATACAGTTCCTCCACTCCCAACTATCTTCATGTAAATACCTTGCTAGAGGGAAAATTAACCTTAACTTGAGGATGGAAAGGCCTCCTGTATCCTGTAAGTCTTCTTTAACACATGAAAATCCTTTTGAAACTCCCTTTTCCTTACCTCCCCCAACCCCAGAGTATATAATCAGCTACCCCTCACAACCCTCCTGCAGCAGCTTTTCCTACCCACGGGTCCTGTTCCTGTGCTTTAATAAACCACCAATTTGCACCAAAGACATGTCAAGAATTCCTTCTTGGCCATAGACTCTGGACTCCATCCCACTGAACTTAACCTAAGTTCCAAAACCTCATCAAAGAGATCCTTCAGATATATGTATTGATGGGTCATAGGCTTGGAAGATGATTACCAATAGTTATCTTGGCTGGTAGAGACAAAGGGAGTTTCCAAAGGAATTTTTATGTTAAAGGTGACTTACAGGATCCTGGGGTGGGGGATAGGGTGGGGGGTTATAATGTTAAGCGAAGATTGCCCTTTGCCCTTAGCAAAGCATTAACATTGAGGCAGCTGAGCTCCCAGAGGAAGCTGTTTCAAGGACTTGTCAATGGGCTGTGGGAAGTAAGGAAATTTAGTTTGTTTTTTTGTCTTAGTTTCCCACATCAAGTGTAACCCAAACATGTTCTTTTTTATCTTGACTGATTTTGTCAGTGGTGCTCACTCCTTAGCATTACTTGTCTTCCAGAATTTGTTTGCTACAGTAATGGAAACATGTTCCATTTTCCTCATGTAGCCATGTACTGAAATGCATACCTCAAATAATTTTTTATTTCCTTGGAGGTCTTCTCTCTTGCCCTTTTCTTCCTTTCTGCAGAGGAAATTTATCTTTCTCTTTGTAAAGTCAATGCTTCCATATGTATACAACTACAAAGTACAACCATTCTACTATGTTAAATCCGTTTATGCTATTATACATTTCTTACATACATGGTATTTTATTAGATAACCTTACATTCATTTCCTGTGAGTGGTGCTTGTTGCTGATGTTGCTTCTATCTAAATATCCTGAAAACCTAGAGAACTCCCAAATGTGCCCTAGAGATTTTTCTTTTTTAAATATGTACATCTTCTATACTGTTAGAGTAAGCTTTAATATATTTGCAGTCTTGTCATAAAATAAGAATAAAGTGAGAATTCCTGACAGTTCACAAAAAGCTTTGGTGACTAATCATTTAGGATGTGAAAAGGGCCACAGATTATTTTTCTTTTCATCCTCTCTGTTTCACTGTGAGTCCATTGTTCCCTGCCTTGTAAAACTGTTCAGTGGTTTTGATAATCACTTTTGGCCATCTCACCCTATTGCAGTGGTTTGTTATAAACATCCTTCTGGCAATCTGGAAACATAAATCCAATGTGAAGTTTTCATTATTCTTCAACAAGAGATACTGCCTGAAAGTGAAGCCAGCATAGAGAAAAGCAGAGCTCAGCTGTAGGGAGAATGGCGGTAGGCACCAGAGAGCATCGCTACAGGGTTCTGGGTTAATGTAATCAGTTAGGCCGCAGCCAGATCCTTTTTGTTATCTTTCCATTTACTCCAGAGAATTAATAAATTCACCATAGTTGCTAAAACTAGCTTGAGTCATACTTGCAAATAAAGGAGGATGAAAACAAAAGTGGTAGTGAGAGGAAATTTTTGCAATTGAAGGCCCCCAAACAATGAAATCAGTTGATTTAAGGTAGGGTGAATGGCAGGGAAGTATCTTTCCCTGAAGCTGGGAAGTTAATCTTTTTTTTATGAGGAGCAAAGCAACTGATACATGTTGTATGTCTAGAAAGAGACACTTGGTTGAGTAATTTCAGGAAGTAGGGCTATCTTACCTAATGTGACTGGTGTTTTTGCCACAAGCATTTTTACCACAAACATTTTTGCTGCATAACTAATTGGCCGTCAGTTTTGCTATAAAAGATGAAATCACACACACAAAAAAGGGGGATGATCATTAAAAAGGACCTAATGAAACACAAAAGATGAATAATAAAATTAAAAGAGTATTACAAAATAAAAAAAATCTGGACACATTTAAAATTCATGTAGAGTTATGGCAGTACTGCATGAATAATAGATTTTATTTTGTAGATTGTACCTAAACACTTGTCTTCCCAGGCTTTGTAGTATTATACTTGTTTCTGTTTTTGTTTTCTGACTTTTGGGTTTTTTGTCTTTGTTTTTGTTATTTTGCTTATTAATTTGTTCCCTCATTTAGCATCCCACTTTTTCTTTTTCGCTGAAATTTCTTCCTTCATTAAGAGAGTTATCAGTTTCTACATACTTGTATTTGGAAATGTGTGTGTTTGTGACTGAGCTTTGTACTGTGTTGTGAAAGCTTTCTACACTGTTGTTTTTGGCATGTGTCACATGCCCCAAGCCCTGTGGAATATGTGAGTTCAAACTCTGTGCCCCTGTACAGACTATAATGAGGGCTAAGCTTTATATACTATAAGAACAGGAGCATTAAGTCAATGGAGAAATGAAACTAAACTGTCAGTTGTTGATAAAACCAACAAACTGTCAAATAAAACTGTCAGCCAGTTAAGTTTTTTTATTTTATGGCAGATTGCCTTATGCTCCATTAGTGCAAAAATGTGAAAATTCTTACTGCAAAACTATCTAGAACTATTGTCTAATGCCCAGAGCCTAGGGTAAAGTATAGGGATGGGGGGAAACAGGGCTAAGCTTTGCTCTCATTGCCCTAAGAGAAGAGAGGTGAGAGAATATGGTTACTGACGGCCATTCATCAGTGATGACTGAGAGTCAGGTAATTGTACATATTGGGAGGTTGCACTAGCAAGATCCTTTGTCCCAGGCAAGGTAGGGAGCAGGAAACAAATACAGAATGCCACTGGGAGAGGAGGACTCATGATTCTTTAGTTTTATATGAAAATTTCTCATACTATATTCTCTTTCTGATCAATTTAATTGCCATTCATATTGTATAGATTCATCAAGTGGCATTTAGCCTTATGGCTTCGGGTAGAATACACTTAGGGCATATTTAAGCTGTTAACTTGGAGACAGAGGCCAGAAGGGAGGCAATCAAATGGCATACCAAGGTTCTGTGTAGAGAACCAAAGCCTGTTGCTAAGAGACAGAACTGCTGAATCCAGATTAATGAACTTTGGACAATACCTTAGCTTTGGATACTTGACCGGAGAGTAGAATGAATGCAAACTTGCTAGCTTTTTATTGTGGTTTATATATGTATATATACCAGGAAAACATCAAGCTAGCTGAGAAAATATTCCTGATTGCTTACTCCTAAGGTTTGAAACCAACCCCACAAAAACAGAGTGCTAAAGCGGAATAGCTGTCCAATTTCCTTTCCACATAAGAAGGTTAATAGAAGGGTGACTCTTCCAGTGAAGAGACTCAGGGGTAGTAAGATTGGTCAGCCACGGAAGTCATTTCAGTGCCTTGGCAGGGATTCTTTGTGTTCCATGTCCCAGAAGTACAATAGATGCCTTACATGTTGTTTCTCTTTTTTTCCCTTATATATTGGAGCTTTGTTGAGTGCTTATCTATTTTATGTCATCAGTGTGCAGCCTTTAAATCCGGTGCCCTTGCGCAGTGCACAACCTTTACAACTACACAGTCTCGCATCAGTTATGACCAATATGGTGCCACATGAACACGAATATTGGAAATCACTCTGGAGAGTGATTTTGATGAAGTTTTAGAATATAAGTGAGATTCAGCGGGGTCAGGTCTGGAGCCAACATCCAAGAAAGAATTCTTGCAAGGTCTTTGGCGCAAAATGGTTGTTTATTAAAGCAAAGGGACAGGAGCCCTGGGCAGAAAGAGTGGCTGCCCTGGGATTGTGAGGGGTGGCTGATTATATACTGTGGGGTTGGGGGAGGTAAGGAAAAGGAAGGCTTCCAAAGAACTTTCATATGCTAAAGAGGACAAGATAACTGGGGCCTTGAGGCCTTGCCTTGGTCAGGTTAAGGCTGTTTTTCCCCTCTAGCAAGGGATTCCGGGAAGAATGTCACACCTGCCCCATCCAGGAGGGGACGGGGTTATGGGGTGTCAGGTTCTGTTTGCCATCTGTTCCCTCAGCACTTTGGACATACTAGATAGTTTGGTACAGCAGAGTTAAGTGACATGGAAAGGCTTGTAGCATCCTCTTTCCAGAGGAATGAGGTCACAAAGTTAAAGAGCTTGTGACTATAGAGTCTGAAGTTCAGACTCTACACCATAAGCAAGGGGTGAATCACTACAGATTTTAAGATAGGAAGTCAGATAATCAGAGCCGTGATCCACAGAGAGGGGAGCTTACAGTGAAAATAGAAGAAACTAGAATCAGTGACCATTATTAAGGACTTGGGGTGTTGAGGACAATGTTGAAATACCCACAGGTTTTGCTTGTGTGGTGAATAGCACAAGTAGTGTTTACCTAACATACATCTTGCTCAGGATTTTAATCTTTGATTCTCTACCAGAACAAAAGGGGTTTTTTTTAGAGGAATTTTAAAAGAAAGATATGTTGGGCTTAGCTTATACACCCACAGAGTTTGTAAAACCATTTTACAAAATGGACGAAAAAGAATAGAAATATGATATGGTTACATATAAAAGTAAGAGAAAATAATTTAAATAGAAACCTTGATGAGGGGTACCTGAGTGGCTCAGGCATTAAGCGCCTGCCTTCATTCGGCTCAGGTCAGGATCCCGGAGTCCCGGGATCGGATCCAGCCCCGCATCAGGCCCTCTGCTGGGCGGGAAGCCTACTTCTCCCTCTCTCACCACCCCCCCCACTTGTGTCCCTTTCTCGCTCTGTTTCTCTCTGTCCAATCAATCAATCAATCAATCTTAAAAAAAATATATGGATATGGACATTGAAAGCAGAAAATTCAGAAAGGAAAGGAAAACAGGCATCCTGGAGTTGTCAGGTGTGAGATTTAACCCACTGTCAGACTTTACTCCATGATGTCAAGGCAGTCAGTAAATGCACATGGGGCAGAGAGGGGGCCCCATGTCAAGGACAACTTCCCAAGTCCTGCTTTCTCACACTGGTCTTTTTTGATCAGCGTTGATGGGGCCTGTAGGTGTGACGTGGGGGATTCCTCTTACTGGAGAGAGCGCATTACAACCCAGAGTTGTATGGCTTTCATGATATTCTCCAGGGAGCCCTATATCATCAACCCAGGGTATTATTTACTCTACATAATCCTTAGCCAGAACCATCTTCTTAAAAGCATTTTAAAGACAATAAATCTTTCTCTGAACAAATTTTCTTAGTTTCCTTACTTGAAAAAGTCCAATCAACAAGGACATTATGTCATCTGCCTCTTCTTCCCCGTCCCTTTCCTGTCTCCCACCCAGGAATGACTGGAAAGCTGGCCTATTGCCTTTACACCTTTTCTCCAATAATATTTCAGAACCATTCTGAATTATACATGAAATAAAATGAATTTTATGGTAAGGGAGTGTCCTACAGTTATAGCGACCTGATACAGAGCATGAAAGAAGTTGTGGAGAATCAGGTGATCTAGAGAGTAAGATGCCTTTTGCGAGTAGGAGTGAAGAGGAGATGTTTTTTAATTCTGGGGGCACTGACTGAAGGCAATGTAAGGAAGTAATCTCGTCACTTATCCTTGGTACATTGACTGCAGCTTGATTGACTGAGGGTATTAGAAAATTTTAGAATCATTACATAAATCAGCATGTCTCTCACATGTAAAAATGTTTTCTTTTAAATTGAATGCTTGTCTTTTTTAAGAAAAAATTAAATATCTGCATTCTAGGCAAACATATGGTATGCTTTAAAACTGCTAGCAAATAACCTACATAATTGGACAGCCCATTATCTTGATTATTATTATTACTTACCACAGATATAGCATTTGACTAAAACGGTATTCACTCAAAGTAACTGACAAGCATTAATTACTTAATGTGTTCATGTTCTTTATGGATAAGTTAAATATAGTTGAATATATATATGAGAATATACATACTGCCCCAGGATTAGGATGGAGTAAAAAGAAAGATTTGATGTCTGTTGAATGTATATGCAACAATGTCTATAAAATTCCCAAAAAATGGATATCAGTCTTATTTTCAGAAATAAAACTCTCAACAATAACACAATCACTTTTAGACTTGTTTTTTTTTTTTTTAAAGATTTTGTTTATTTAACAGAGAGAAACACAGCGAGAGAGAGAGGGAACACAAGCAGAGGGAGTGAGAGAGGGAGAAGCAGGCCTCCCGCTGAGCAGGTAGCCCCATGTGGGACTCAATCCCCTGTCTCCGGGATCATGACCTGAGCCGAAGGCAGTTACTCAACCAACTGAGCTACCCAGGCGCCCCTAGACTTGTTTTTAACTTAAAAGATATTTTAGTCAGGAAGTTCTCTGCAGTTTAGCTTTGTGGTATTTTTTTCCAGCTTCATTGACATGTAATTGACAAATACATATTGTGTATATGTAAGATATAAAAACATGATTTCTTTTTAAAAAATTGCATTTTCTTAGAGCAGTTTTAGGTTCCTACCAAGTCTGAGGGAAACTTTTTGGGGTTTCTCCTATATCCCTTTTCCCTACCCATAAGGACCTTCCCCTACTACCTATCTTTCTTACCAAAGTGGTAAATTTGTTACAATTGTTGAACCTACATTTTTGACTCAGTGTTGTTATTTCTGACTCAATGTACCAAGTCAGCAATTCCATGTTACATATATATTCATGACATTTTGAGTGAATTAATTTAATTTTATTTTTTTTAAAGATTTTATTTATTTGACAGAGAGAAACACAGCCAGAGAGGGAACACAAGCAGGGGGAGTGAGAGAGGGAGAAGCAGGCTTCCCGCCAAGCAGGGAGCCCGATGTGGAACTCGATCCCGGGTCTCCGGGACCATGACCCGAGCTGAAGGCAGTTGCTCAACCAACTGAGCCACCCAGGTGCCCCTAATTTTATCTTTTAACTGATCAACACTACATTAACTTTCTGATTTTTTATTTTTTATTACTGTATTTATATTATATTACATTATCCGTTTCTAAAAGATAATAGAATATATGGCACTATTCCATCTGTGCCTCACCTATTAGACAAAGTAGAGCTAGGTAGACAGTGAACACTGTAGGCCACCAGAATGGTGGGAGAAATCAGAGTGGCATGACCAGTTCTGGAGGATAGGCTGGGTTTCAATAGGAATTAAGCTGTTCCATAATCTATTCCAATATACTCTGTTTTACTCTTCTGTTCTTTTAGGTCCCTTCTGCTTTAAGTGAGTCTTTTAAAAAAATCGTAATTATAGTTTGAAAAGCAGCCAGGCTTATTCTTTTCATTGAAAATCTGATGAGAAACATGGATCCTCTACCCAGATAATACACAAACATACATAAGCACAGGATTTGAAGGACTTACATATAATGTCCATCTGAAGACCATGTCACTGTTTCAAAAAACAAATGTTAAGAATTCCTCTACTTTATCAAATGTAAGAGAAAAAGGTTTACAGTTTCATCTACTAGTAAATAGATTATAAAATTTATAGTTGAAATAAATTATTCTTTAAACAGTTGGTTTATATATACTACCTCTCCTTTTTATAAAGTTTTAAATATCTAAAACTTTAATTCAAGTGTACTATCTACAGTCTTTAAGTTTTGTACTAATATTCATATATCTATTTATGAAAAAGTTCTGATAAGTAATTTTGAATTAGAATTCTTTCTGACTTCTGAAATGAATTCTAATATTTTGTAACAATATAACCATCCTCATAGCTCATTTAGAGATTTTCTCACATTTCTATGGTGGCACCTGGGTGGCTCAGTTGGTTAAGCAACTGCCTTTGGCTCAGGTCGTGATCCCGGAGACCCGGGATCAAGCCCCACATTGGGTGCCCTGCTCGGCGGGAAGCCTGCTTCTCCCTCTGCTTGTGTTCCCTCTCTAGCTGTGTTTCTCTTTGTCAAATAAATAAAATCTTTAAAAAAAAAGATTTTCTCACATTTCTAAAATATTATTAAGATCTTTGGGAAATTGACATGATTGAGAGCCAGTGTAATCTATATACGTGAGACAACAAATACAATAACAGCAATTTTTCATGTCATATATACATACATAGCTCAGATGCCCTAAATTTATAGAGTCTGTAATGGGTCTACTTTGCCTCTTATATATTTGACATTCTTGAATTTCTTATTTAAAAGAACTGCTTTATAAATGACTGCTAGTCCTTTCTCTGAGCTATGTGATTATCCAAAGGCACATGTACTGAAAAATCTGAATAGAAATGCAATAGTTTTTAAAGATATTTGTTAATACTGATATAATAGTGTGGTGGTATGAGAATGAGGAAAAGCATCTGTTCTAGTTATCCCATTTTGTGCAACAAGCCAACCCCAAACCAGTTGCTTTAAAAACTGTATATTATTCCTCATGGTTCTGTGGTTTGGCTACTTTCAGCCTGGCATTTTTCACTGGGAGTCTTTTGAGGAGTCACAGGCAAGTAACAGCTGGTACCAAGGTCATCTGAAGGATAGACTGAGATGACTCCTGGCGCTCCCTGTTGACTTGTTGTTTAGCTAGTGCTGCCAACTGAGCACCTCCATGAAGTCTTTCCAGAACTGAGTTCCTGTCATTTTGCTATAGATAAAGGAAACCATGAAAGCCAACCCAGATGCAAGGACAGGGAAATAAGACTCTATTCTTAGTGGGAGGAATAGCAAATAATGTACTTAAATCTATCACAGTATCCATTGAGGTAATCCCCAGACATAAGCAGGGTTAATGAGCTCTAGCAACAGAGTTATCTAATATTATATTTTCAATTGCTCTTAGGTCCATAAGATAATACTTAATACTCAATGCTGCTCTTATGTTCATAAGACAATACTTAATACCTAAATTTTTATTAGTCTACCATATACATATAGAAAGGCTGTGGACAATTGGGGATAAGAATATTAAAAGGGAAAATAGCTTGGTTCATATTTACTGCACTATTAATAATAATAATAATAATAGTGATAGTAATAATAATAATAAAAGAACAACATCTTATCTAAAAGATTATGTCCAGGACATTCAGATAATAACAAATGGATGGTTACCACAGGAGAGGTAGATGGAGAATGGGTTAAATAGATGATGGGAATTAAGGAGTGTACTTGTGATGAGCCCCCAGTGTTGTATGGAAGTGTTGGATCATTATATTGTACACCTGAAACTTATATTACACTGTATGTTACTAACTGGAATTTAAGCAAAAACTTAAAAAAAAAGAATTTAGGAAAAGCAAAACAGATCAAAAGATAATGAAAAACTGCCTAATGAACATGATAGAGTTAATAATACCTCTAAATCTTCATCATATAAAATCTTAATCACAATAAAAAAATGTTTGAGAGGTCTAAAGTAAAAACTCCAGATTGGTCTTATTTATTCAATAGTTCCCTGACTTATTTCAATGTAGATTGTGTGTTGCCTTCTCTTTCTCTCTCTCTTTTTCTCCTTAACAACTATTAATAGCTAACTGCATTGGTGTTTACTAGACACATTTTAGAAAATGCTTCATGGCAGAATATACAGAGTGTGTTGAGTTAATAAAAAGGAAACATATCTTTGGATTATAGCTTTCAAGGTAGATTAATGAAGGAAGTAAAACTCTAATAGAATCATTAATGAAACTTGTTTTATAAGAGAGGAAAGGAAATTTTGTTAGAAGAATATTAGATCAAGCAGGCCAAGAGTTTTCATATTTTCAGTAGAGTTCTAAAGTTTTATCCTTAGGTCCTTCAGACCAGGAAGGGAAGTGGGTGTACAAGCCAGTGGTGAACATCCAAGACAGTTTAGTTTATATCTCTTTCCTCTGAGGAGTTAAATATTAGATTTTACTTTAAATAGTAACATTGATTAAAAGTTGAAGAACAAGAAAGAGGAGAGGAAGGGGAGGAGGAGAGTTAATTCAAAGAGTTAGCGGCACAATCAGAACTAAAACAAAGATGCCCTCATTCTTAGGACATTTTCAGTTTTTTATATCATCTCTGAGAAGGGGAAGTCCTGAGAGTAAGAAAATTAGGTTGCGATCAGATTATGAACAATGTTGAGTTCAGTATCAAACTTTTATCATTATTCTTATAAGTTTTGAAAATTCCACAAATATTTCTTAGCAGGAAATATTGCATTTTAGATAAAGTGTGAGTAGTACAAGCTAAAATTAAGGAGAAGCATATTGCAATTCAAAAGGAAAATATGTGAATAAAATTTGACTAACTTTTTTAAAAAATCCTGACAAGAGGTGGTGAATCCTAAGGACTATATTAATTCCATGCAAATGGAAAGGAAACAGAAAAAGCAATACATTATCTACACTTAAGAAACTTCCTTAATTTGGATGATTTTTATTTTTAATTCTGTATTAAAAGTTTCTAACAATTATAAGTCATAACTATGGCAATTTTGTTAAGTTACTAATATTTGTGTATAAGTATCTTCTTGCTTTTTTTTTTTTTTTAAGATTTTATTTATTTGACAGAGAGAAACACAGCCAGAGAGGGAACACAAGCAGGGGGAGCGAGAGAGGGAGAAGCAGGCTTCCCGAGCAGGGAGCCTGATGTGGGACTCGATTCCAGGTCTCCGGGATTATGACCTGAGCCGAAGGCAGTTGCTTAACCAACTGAGCCACCCAGGCACCCCAGGTATCTTATTTCTAAGATGAGAGAATTTTTTCTTCCTTGTAACATACAGCATTAAGACAGATTTTTTTCATCTTCTTAAATACTTTTGAAGTGAAATCAGCTGGTGTTATTGGATTGTTTACTAAAAAAGGAAATTAGCAGTAGTTTAATACATTTCACCTTATGGACAAAGGGCATCACCACAAGCCACTATCTGAAACATACCATTTAAATCGTTATTAGCAAGTTTTTGTAATTAAGCTAATTCTTTTAACCCCACTAGGGCAGACATATTTGCCTTATTTGCTATCCTTTTTCCAGTGTCTATCATCGAGCGGACTCTCAAGTAGTAGACACAGAATGAATTCTCTCACCTGGTAGACGCTCAGAGTTATCTGTAGAATGAACACAAGCTAATACATGAAGCTACTTTTTTTTAATGTTGTTAACATTTTGTATAATATACCATTCCACTTTGACAGTTTGTATAAAATTTACTCATTCCGCGGGGCGCCTGGGTGGCTCAGTTGGTTGGGCGATTGCCTTCGGCTCAGGTCATGATCCTGGAGACCCAGGATCGAGTCCCACATCGGGCTCCCTGCTCAGCAGGAAGCCTGCTTCTCCTCCTCTTACTCCCCCTGCTTGTGTTCCCTCTCTGGCTGTGTTTCTCGCTGTCAAATAAATAAAATCTTTAAAAAAAAAAATTTACTCATCCCCCACTAATACAGGTTTTGTGAATAGATATGATCAGATAAAACAAAAATAAGATTTTATATTGAATCGAACATACTGTAATTAAAAATTTCTTGGAAACTGTTCAAAGAAAATGTGTGTGTAATACCATACTGTTCAAGGTCATCACTCGTTTTCTGAGAACACATTCCTGTTCGGCCTAAATTAGTTCTTCCAATCAAAATGATGAGGTAATTTTTACCACAATTGAATTTTCTGCACAACTGTAAAGATGGAATAATGCATAATTAGAAAGCCTGGAAGAACATTTGCAAATCCACATCTGATTTCTTTTATATTTTTTGCTTATTCTTCCTCCTCTCAAGTGAAAAAAAATGTCAAATTTATTTAATGCTTAAAATGAAATAATAATTTATTGTAAAGTAAGACTTTAAGTCTCCCTAAGTAATTTCCCAAAATTGAGTGTGATTTGAATTTTTTGAATAAATACACACTTTCTAATATTAGACATTAAAATCAGTGCAATTGTTTTTTGTAAGAAGAACCCATATCAGGGACTTAGGTAATTTCTTGTAATCTTGGTTACATAGGATCTGATTGCTAATACCCATCAGAAATTCTGATTAGCAGTTTTAGATGTGTTTGATTAATAAAAGTGATAAAGTCATCATTAGTTAATAAATGCAGTTTGTTTCACAGAAAAATTCTCTTCCAAACACATTGCCCAAGGGGAGCTGGAGTCTTTGTCTCTTGGGTGGCAAAAATATTGGGACCCAATGAACTCAATCTGGTTAGAGGAATTAGTAGCTCTTTGATAGGGAGTGCCCTGAAGTAATTAATTTGCTTTTCCTTCAAGGTTTTTAAATATCCAACTTGATCTTTGTCCATCTGATTAACCAGTTAATTAAATTTTTATGTAAGTCTTCTGACCTGGTTAATTTGCCAGGAGCATACATTAATGGAGAGTAATAGATGAAAATCTTCCTGACCCCTCTGTACAAATCGCTGCACCTCATCAGTTTCTACCAGAGGGGGCCCCTGATCTTCCTAACATATGAGCCATTGTGGAGACAAATAAGCCAAAAGAGCAAACACTAAAACTGGGAGATTTTTAGAGTCTGTAAGGTTCTATAGCAGAGTCAAGACATTGAAAGGAGAAGAGAAATGTTGGCAAAACTGACATAACACAGAGCCCTTCAAGGGGAAAGCACTTAAATGTGTATTGAGTAAACAGAATGAACCAATGAATACATAAATGGCTTATGGGCCTTGTTAGCTTACTTTGTGGGTATTTTCCTCTATCCAAAGGATATATATATTGCAATGCTCTTTAAAAAATTTTTTTTAATTTATTTCTTTACTTGGGGCTGTAGGACAAAAGGAAGGGGAGAGAGAGAGAGAGAGAGAGACTCTCAAGCAAACTCCCCACTGAGCTGGGAGCCCAACATGGGGCTCAGTCTCATTACCCTGAGATCATGACCTGAGTAGAAATCAAGAGTTGGAAATGTAACTGTATCACACAGGGACCCCTATAATTGCAATGCTCTTTTAAAGTCACTGATTTTGGGGCACCTGGATGGCTCAGTTGGTTAGGCAACTGCCTTCAGCTCAGGTCATGATCCCAGAATCCTGGGATTGAGTTCTGCATCGGGTTCCCAGCTCTCCAGGCAGTCTGCTTATCCCTCTGACCTTCTCCTCTCTCATGCTCTTTCTCACTCTCTCTCTCAAATAAATAAATCAAATCTTTAAAAAAATAAAGTCACTGATTTTAAGACTTTAGCAGGCCTTATCTTTTTGGAAGTGTATGGTCTGTATACTTTAGAAAACTAAACCTGGAAGTGGCCGGAGGATAGAGTTGATTAGAGCAGGGGAGTTACTTGACTTCCTGAGAAAATGGGCAAAAGGATCAAAGAAACAGGGATAGAAATAAGAGAAATCTTAAATTGCTTCTTAACATTAGGCCAACATTTAAGAGCCAGCAATTAATTTTTCCTCTACCTTATTGCCTTATTGTTTGTCTCCTCTCCCTTATCTCATACCCCTCTCTTCTTCCCCTTTATCCTAACTTCAAGATTCTTATTTCCCAGGCTACAAACCCAGGCTGGAATTGTTTATTCTATACTTCAAATATATTAGAGTTAAATGTAATTCAGGTACATCAGACCCTATCATAATAGTTTCTTTGGGAAATGTTTCTTCATTACAAACTTTGTTTCTGTTCTTATTTTTTTTTAATAACAACAAAATCCCCAGTTTGGGAGTTACTTATATTTAACAGATCAGTGGACAAGTATCTGCTTTACTTTTTTCCTCATTAAAATAAAAATCAAGATGTTCTAGTAAATTCTTTTCACTTACTACCTCATTGGTAGTTGTAACTCTCAAATACCTGTGAAGAGAACTAATGAGCTTCTGCAGAATACTAACACAGTGAATATCCTTGGAAACTAATGTTGTATTTAGCTTCAGGCATGATGGATTGATGGAGTGCACTGTTGTACTTTGTGATTGCAGAAAAATGATTTATAAGAAGAAAAACAGGCATCATTTTGTTTATGATTTATGGGCTTTGATCTTTAATCCTGAATTCTTATATCATTAGTCCTGAGAAAGGGATATTATAAAACAGGTGCAATGAGATTTCAAATATTTTCATATGTATAAATCAGTTTATTATTCGTACTTTGATCATGGGTTTTATGATAGAGAACATAACCAGGAGGGTGCACACAATCCTTAACCCTAGTATATAATATATAACGGTGCAAAAGTGCATACTTGTATGTAGATTCACAAAGACATAGATACATTGTGTGAAAAATCAATTAAACTATAAGTAAAGATTATAATAAAGAAATAGTTTATTTAAAGAAATTTAATGACTGAATACAAATAACCCATGTGGAAAACAAATTCCTTTTTAAAATGTGGGGTCACCTACATTTTATAAAAGGGGAAGATTTTCAAGGACTTACTGACCTAAGTTCAGGAGAATTGCCTTTCTCCTTGCCAGGCCCCAAATAAATGAATAGGTTAGTTGTTATAAATGAATGAGTAAAAGGTCCAGAACTCTATAGAGACATCAGTCAGAAAGATTTTTGTAAAAGGTTCCTTTTTTTTTTTTTTCGGTAACATTGAAAAATTGTTAAACATTACGCAGACTATTTTTTTAGTCTTCTTCTAGTGTTCTTTCTCCTTGAACAGTTTCAAGCAAAGTTTCAAGCTAAGCTTGAAGTTCCATGTTAAGAGGCAAAATCTGGCTTGTCCTAAAGCCCCTGGAAACCACCTCCTTTTTTCCATGAAATGAATACTTCTTTTCCTCCAGGTGACTGACTTCCTCCTCTACAGCCAAGACAACAGAATTGTCAGAGGTTCAGCCAGAGAAAGAGAACTAGTAGGATATATATATTAAAAGATTCATTGCAATGGGGCGCCTGGGTGGCTCAGTTGGTTAAGCGACTGCCTTCAGCTCAGGTCATGATCCTGGAGACTGGGGATGGAGACCCACATCGGGCTCCCTGATCCGCTGGAAGCCTGCTTCTCCCTCTCTCACTCCCCCTGCTTGTGTTCCCTCTCTGGCTGTGTTTCTGTCAAATAAATAAAATCTTAAAAAAAAAAAAAGATTCATTGCAAGGAATTGGTTTAAGCATTGGTGGAGATTGACTATGTGTGTTCAAAACTTGTGTATGGGCTGAAGCCGCTCTTTGCAGATGAAATCTCTTCTTTATCAGGGAAGTCTTGGCAATGATTTTAAGGCAATTCACTGGATTGAATCAGGTCCACCCAGATTATCTAAGGTAATTGCTTTCTCATGTTTGACCTATATATCGTAAGCAGATCAGGGATTATCTAGGATAATCTCATTTAAAGTCAGTTGATTTAGAATTGTAATTATATCCACAAAATACCTTCACAGTGATACCCAGATTAGTATTTGATTCTAAACCCCAGATTGTAGTTTAACCAAATTGACATGTCTAAAGACTATCACATCAGAATACTGATATAAAATTATAGCTTTTCCTTTCTCCTTTGGGACACTCAACGGCAAAAGCTCTTATGACTTGGTGTAGAATCAAGATACAAAGAATATTTTTATATTTTGTGTCTCCCTCCCATCCCCCATTACTAAAACAGAGCTCTAGTAACAATTCTGCCAATTTTATTTATTTACAAATGGAAGAAGCATTGCCAGTAATTTCTGGCCCTGGCACAGAATGATACACATTGCAAGTTTTGCTGTTTAAGTTGGTGGTTTTGTCATTTGGATTAAAATAAAAAGTATAGGTTCATGGTTTAAGGTATTTTACACTCTATATAACAATTATTAAGGATGTGGAATATTTATTCCAGGTAAATATAAAGCATCTTTTATTTTTACCATGTTGTAAAATTTATCTTTATTTTATTTATTTTTTATTTATTAACATATAATGCATTGTTTCAGTGGTACAGATCTGTGACTCATCACTCTTACACAATTCACAGCACTCACCAAAGCACATACCCTCTAAATATAAAGTATCTTTAATTCATTGGTCTGTGCTTTTTTAGAAGATATTTATATTATTATAACATTTTACATGGATAGGGTAGAGATCAAATTAATGTTTTCACCTAACATACTATTATATTATAATATTCTTTAGTTTTGAATATGAAGATATAGTCTAAAAGAAAAGAGGTTTTGTTGGAATATTTGAATTAAAAACACTTTTGGAAGAGAAATCAGTATTAAAATCATTTTGTAGGGAGAAACTTTTATTACAGAGTTGGATCCTTTTATGTCTTGAAATGTTTCTCCTCACATCACTTGAAGCAAAAGTCATTCTTTAAGTTAATCTGTAGTCAAGATATGAAACCTAAATTAGGAAGAAAACATCTCATTATTTTAGAGCAAAAAGAGTCAAAACAATAAATTTCTTGAGAAACTGAGGATTCCTTAAAAATTAGAGAATACACTTTTACTCTGTTTTTCCCCTCCTCTATTCAATTCCCTTTATTTGTTGTTACGGCTACTGCTTTAATTAGGAACTTTGTGAATATCTCTGAAAGAATTTGAAGTAAAGCAATTTGGTCTTTTAATTTTTTTTTCTAACATCATAGATTGCCTATACCCAAGCCAAATAACTCAAAAATTTGCATTCATTTCCTATCTAGGATTAATTCAGTCTTTTCGTTTCTATATTATTTTATCACAGAGTAGGAGCAAGCACATACCTAATAGCTGTTTTATAAATATTTGTTGATTGATGATAGAGGCTGGTTAGAAGAATTTTAATGAATCATTAGTACATTAAATTAATAAATCATGATAACAATATTAATGTTGGCTTAGCTATTTCTAGACTGTTTCCATATACACAAATAGTTCATTGATGGCTTTTGAGTTCACTGCTTTCTATATGTAATTAAACATAATACTCTGAATTAAAATAAAACTTTCACTTTCTTACAAAATATTTAAAACTTCCCTTTCTATATGTATTTCTGTGTACTCATCAAAAATATACATTTGTTCAGGGAAAAATAAAATGTTGCCTTAGTCCATTCATTTAGGATTCATGCACACTTGAATCTAATTAATTTTTTACCTTGTGAGCATCACTTCTTCAATAACCAAGGAAAACAATTTATCACAACAAAGGGAGGTGTCAAAAGAAATGTAATTCTTTGGGGTGGAACATATTGTTTCCAAATTGACCAGCAATTTTGCTTCTCTGCATTTCCTAATCATAGTTTTCCCTTCCTTATTTGTTTGTTTCAAATTTTTATTTGAATTCCAGTTAATCGTGTACTGTAATATTAGTTTCAGGAGTAGAATTTAGTGATTCATCACTTACATACAATACCCAGTACTCATCACAAGTGCCCTCTTTAATGCCCATCACCCATTTAACTCATCCCCCCACCTGCCCACCTCCCTTCCAGCAACCCTGTTTGTTCTCTATAAATAAGAATTTATTTTATGGTTTGTCTTTCTCTCTTATCCGCCCTAATGCTCACCGAATGTTTCGTTTCTTAAATTCCTCACGAGTGAAATCATACGGTATTTGTCTTTCTTTGACTGGCTTATTTAGCTTAGCGTGATACATTGTAGTCCACCCATGTTGTTGTAAATGGCAAGATTTCATCCTTTTTTATGACTAATATTCTGTTATGTGTATGTATATAATATATATAACATATATGTATGCATATAATATATAATACCATTTCTTTATACATTCATCATTTGGGCATTTGGGCTCTTTCCATAATTTGGCTATTGTTGATATTGCTGCTATAAATAGCACAGTACATGTATACCTTCAAATCAATATTTTCCTGTCCATTGGATAAATACCAGTAGGGCAATTGCTAGATCACAGGCTATATTTAGCTTTTTGAGAAACCTCTATACTTTTTTTCCGTAGTGGCTGCACCAGATTGCATTCCTGACAACTGTACAGGAGGGTTTCCCTTTCTCTACATCCTTGCCAACATCAGTTGCCTCCTGTACTGTTAATTTTAGCTATTCTGACCAGTGTGAGGTGATATCTCATGTTTGAGATTTGAGTTTTGTTTGCATTTTCCTGATGATGAGTGATGTTGAGCATATTGTCTTGTGTCCATTGACTATCTGGATGTTTTCCTTGGAAAAATGCTTATTCATGTCCTCAACCCATTACTTAACTAGAATATTGTTTTTTGGGTGTTGGGTTTGTTAAGTTCTTTATAGATTTTGGATACTAACCCTTTATCAGATAGGTCATTTGCAAATATCTTCTCCCATTCCATAGGTTGCCTTTTAGTTTTGTAGATTGTTATTTTCACTGTGCAGAGGCTTTTTACCTTGATGAAGTCCCAATAGTTTATTTTTGCTTTTTCCTTGTCCACAGAGATGAACCTAGTAAGAAATTGCTATAGTCAATATCAAAGAGATTACTGCCTATGTTCTCCTATAGCATTTTGATAGTTTCCTGTCTCATATTTAGATCTTTTATCCATTTTGAATTTACTTTTGTATATAGTATAAGAAAGTGGTTCAGTTTCATTCTTTTGCATGTTACTGTCCAGTTTTCCCAACATCATTTGTTGAAGAGACTTTTTTCCACTGGACATTCTTTCCCACTTTGCCCATGATTCATTGACCATATAATAGTTGGTCCATTTTTGGGTTTTCTATTCTGTTCCATTGATATATGTGTCTGTTTTTGTGTCAGTACTGTAATGTCTTGATCATCACAGCTTTGTAATATATCTTGAGGCCCAGAATTGTGATGCCTTCAGTTTTGATTTTTCTTTTTCAAGATTGTTTTGGTTATTTAGTGTCTTTCATGGTTCCATACAAATTTTAAGATTGTTTTTTCTAGCTCTGTGAAAAATGCTGCTAGTATTTTGAAAGGGATTTCACTGAATGTGTAGATTGCCTTGGATAGTATAAATATTTTAGCAATGTTTGTTCTTCCAATCCATGAGCATGGAATATTTTTTCATTTCTTTGTGTCATCTTCAATTTCTTTCATCAGTGTTCTATAGATCTGAAGTACAGGTCTTTTACCTCTTTGGCTAAGTTTATTCCTAGGTATCATGATTTTTGGCGCAATTATAAATAGAATTGATTCCTTGGCTTCTCTTTCTGCTGCTTCATTATTGATGTATAGATATGAAACAGATTTCTGTACATTTATTTTGTATCTTGTGACTTTGCTGAATTTGTGTATCAGTTCTAGCAATATTTTGGTAGAATCAGGTTTTCTACATAGAGTATTATGTCATCTGTGAAGAGTGAAAGTTTGACTTCTTCCTTGCTGATTTGGATGCATTTTATTTCTTTTTGTTGTGTGATTGCTGAGGCTAGGACTTCTAGTACTATGTTAAGTAACCATGGTAAGAGTGAACATCCTTGTCTTGTTCCTGAACATAGAATAACAGCTCTGTTTTCCCCACTGAGGATTACATTAGTTGTGGGTCTTTCATGGCCTTCATGATGTTGAGATATACTCCTTCTAATCCAATTTTGTTGAGGGTTTTTATCAGTAGTGGATGCTGTACAAACTGTACAGATGTTTTTTTTCTGCACTTATCGAGAGGTTAATATGATTCTTGCCTTTTTTGTTTCTCTTTTTTAATAGAGTTATTTATTTATTTTAGATAGAGTATGTGTGTGTGTGAGTAGGGGAAGGGGCAAAGAGAGAGGAAGAGGGAGAATCCTCCCACCCTGCTAAGCACAGAGCCTGATGTGGAGCTTGATCCAGAGATCATGATCTGAATCAAAATCAAGAGTTGGCCACTTAACCAACTGAACCACCCAGGCACCACTACCCTTTCTTTTATTAATGTTGTGAATTAAGTTGATTCATTTACAAATATTGAACCATCTTTGCAGCCCAGTAATAAATCTTAGTTGATCATGGTGAATGATTCTTTTAATATGCTGTAGATTCAACGTGCTAGTATTTTGTTGAGAATGTTGGATATTGGCCTGAGCTCTCTTTTTCAGTGGGATCTTTGTCTGGTTTTAGAAACAAGGTAAAGCTGCCTTCCTAGAATGAGTTTGAGTTTGGAAGTTTTGCTTCCATTTCTATTTTTTGGAATAGTTTGAGAAGAATAGGTACTAATTATTCTTTAAATGTTTGGTTGAATTGCTTGTAAAGCCATCTGGCCCTGGATTTTGTTTTTTGGGAGTTATTTGATTACTAATTCAATTTCTTTGCTGGTTTTCAGTCTGTTCAAATTTTCTGTTTCTTCTGTTTTAATTTTGGTAGTTTATATGTTTCTGGGAATATATCCCTTTCTTCCAGATTGCTCAATTTGTTGGCATAAAATTTTCATAATATTCTCTTATAATTGTTCATATTTCTGTGGTGTTCATTATGATGTCTCTTCTCTCATTTGTGATTTTATTAATCTAGGTTCCTTCTCCCTCTTTCTTGATAAATCTGGCTAGGGGTTTACCAATTTTATTAATCCTTTCAAAGAGCCAGTTCCTGGTTTCATTGTTCTCTTCTATTGTTTGTTTGTTTCTGTATCATATATTTCTACTTAATTGTTATTATTTCTCTTCTTCTGCTAGTGTAAGCTTCATTTATTGTATTTTTTCTAGCTTCTTTCGGTGTGAGGTTATGTTGTGTGTTTGAGACTTTTCTTGCTTCTTAAGGTTGAGCTATATTGCTATATATTTCCCACTTAATGACTGCATTTGCTGCATCCCAAAAATTTTAGACCAGAGTGTTTTTATTTTCATTTGTTTCCAGGTATTTTTAATTTTTTTTCTTTAATTTCCTCGTTGACTCATTCATTCTTTGGAAGAAGGCTCTTTAACTTCTACTGGAGGCCAGCTCCCGCTGAACCAGGAGTTCCCAAAGGAAGGACAGTGTCGGCGAATGAGAGAGTTCCGTAGATTTTTTCACTCACTTGCCAGCAAGACAGAGGTGTCTTTATTTATAGGCAACAAGTTATAGATTAAAAGGAAAAATCTTTTACAGTAGATAACTTTAGAGAATACAGTACATTGATCAGTGAAAAATATTTTTGCAGGTGTATATGTCTACAATTTATGTCAAATCCCTCAACCAAAATGCGGACAGTTTTTTTTTGGGAGGGAGCACAGTTTTGATCAGTAAGGTTTTTGTTTTTTTTTTTAATAATTTCTGACATCATGTTTCCAGGCAATAAAGGGTAGATTAATCATGTGGTGTTTTTTAAGCAGGTCTTACAGAAAAGAAGGAAATAACAAATTAACTAAAAGGCTTAGGTGAGTTAGTTACATACGAAGTTATAGTTTAAGCTAAGTTATTAACAAACCAGCCAGGAGTCAGTCTCTCTGGCATATTAATCATCCTAAAGAGAAGTGTAACTTATTTTGCAAAAGTAAAAGCACTTGTACAAGTCTCTTCTTAGTGACTGGGTGTGTAAGCATCAGGGAGGACTTTATAGATCCTCTGTATGCAGGGCAATGCTCTTACTAATACCTTATTAGTTTTATATTTAACCATTCATTTGACCATTCAAAAGCCTCAACAATCTCCCCAAAGATCCACAGGAGATTTAAAGGGAAAATGCAAAAAAGTACACTCTCTTGAATAGATCTAAAGACTGCAAGGGGTTTTGGTTTGGTTTAGAACATCCCGAGGCCCTGTCAAGACTATTGTGCCTTACTTTTGAGATAAAGACCAATCTGTAGAAAGCGGAGATGCCAGTTTCTCACAATCGACAGGAGCGAGGCTCAGATTGCCCTCTCCTCTCTGTGACCACGTCAGGCCTAATGAGGTTATTTTATGGCGGCAGGAGTTGTGCTTCTACTGCTACCTTCTCACTGAGACTTATGGAAGTCAGTGAGTTTTTCCGTGAGGCAGGAGCTGTGCTTCTGTTGCTATCTTCCCCATGGCGACTCCATCAGCTTGCGAGACCCTGGCGGCTCCTGGCAAACTTCCATGTATTTGTGGTCTTTCCAAATTTTTTCTTGTGGTTGACTCCAAGTTTCATAGTATTATGGTCTGAAAATATGCATCTGTATGATCTCAATCTTTTTGTACCTGTTAAGGCCTGATTTGTGACCAAATATGTGATCTATTCTGGCGAATGTCCCCTGTTCACTCAAAAAGAATGTGTATTCTGCTACTCTAGCATGAGATGTTCGAAGTACATCTCTTAAGCCCATCTGGTCCAGTGTGTCATGCAATGTCATTGTTTCCTTGTTGCTTTTCTGCTTAACGGATCTGTCCATTGGTGTAAGTGGGTGTAAAGTCCCCTCCCTTCCCTATTTATGATTTATAAAAGGCAAACATGAGAAAGCATTATTTTTCTCAGAATACTTTTTATTTTATTTTATTTATTTATTTGACACAGAGAGAGATCACAAGTAGGCAGAAAGGCAGGCAGAGAGAGGGGGAAGTAGGCTCCCTGCTGAGCAGAGATTCCCAATGAGGGTCTTGATTCCAGGGCCTGAGATCATGACCTGAGCCGAAGGCAGAGGTTTTAAGCCCCTGAGCCACTCGCACCCGCAGAACACATTTTTTAAATCTTTATTTTTTTTTCATTTTTTGTAAAAGATAGATTTGTTCCATCTTTTACATAACCAAAAATATAGTCAGCAATGATTTAATTGTACGTCATTAATTGCTGATAGTAGTGTTTGAAAACGATTCTGACATTAGCCTCCAGATGGTTTTTGACATTTCCTGAGAATGGTGCTGTATATATACTGCTGAGGAACCACAGCCCTGCCTTATTTTCCCTGTGGTTGTTTTCTGCAGCAGCATGTGATGACAGACCTATAGGCGGCTGGGCAGGTCCACAAGATAGCAGAATCAAAAACCAGGAGTACCTGATACATCATATTTACTGTGACCTTCTTGTGTGCCTTATCTTGGGATTAAGAACGAGAAGGCTCTTTGGAAATTACAAACTTGTGAGATAGACAGGCATTCAACAAGTAATTGTAGAAAGAAAATAGAGCTACAGAACAACAAAGCAACATTAGAAATGGAAGAATGGAGTGTAAAGAGCAGAGAGCTTAGGACTAAATCTTAAGAATTTCCAATGTTTAGAATAAGAGGGATCTGCAAAGGGGACAGAGAAAATAGCAAATAAACTCCAGGAAAAAAAAAAAATCAGGAAAGTAATAGGGGAGGGGAAAGGGAAGATTTGTTTTTCTGAGAAGAAAAAAAGTGGGTAATAAAGCCAAATATGATTGACAGCCAGAGGAATAGAACACCAGGCCACCATATTGTTTCTTAAACTATTGCACCTTTATTCTTGATGCTATGAGGTGTGGTGTTCCTACACTGATGTTACTCCATTTCTGCCAATAAGTTTGTGGTGGTAAGAGCAAAGCCAGTGGAGTGGTTTGCCTAGAACCCAGAGAGAAGCAGCTTGAAAGCACAAAGAACACATCCATACATTTGGACAGGACATGTTAAGAGTTGTTCAGCTTTTTGGGCTTGTGACTTCTCCCATGCTGTGAGGGCCACTGTGCTGTTGAATGAACAAGCATGATTCTGCATTTCAGACGAGTTACCTCCCCCAGGAGAGCCCTTTAGCTCTGGGATGCAAGAGCTGGTGGAAAAATGTTCCAGTAATTCTTCAGACACAAGTCTGAAAAGTGTTCCCTTTACTTCTCAGAAAGTCCCATGATGGTGACCATGACAGTATGCCATTCTGTTGAACTGTTTTCCTTTCCTGTTCACTGACTGCAGTTTCCTGAAATCACCTCTCAGTCTGCATCTGCTTTAAACTCAGCTATCATGGGAACCCAAATTAACACTTGCTTCCTGTCAAAGGGAGATTTAGAGATTCAAGAAAGTGTTTTGTTCATTTATTTGTTGTAAGATGGAAGAATTATAAATGCACGTAAAGTCCATACACATCCAGGAGTGTAAGAGAGAGTGAATTTAAATTAGAGAAGGAGTATGGTCAATGGAATGAGTTACCTTTGAAAGTAAAAAGTTATAGAATTTGTGATATTAAATGATTACCTTAAATGAGAAGAGGGACACATATGTTCACACATGAAGGTGGGAAAATGGGTGTGGATTAATGTGATCTTGTAGAGTTTATGATGAGGTGCATGGACTTTTTTCTGATGGCTTCTATATTACCCATTCACTTATATTCAACATGCACTTACTGAGTGCCCACCATAAGCCAGAAACTATGCTAAGTACTTAGCATAGCTCTCTCTTTTGTTCCAGAGAACAAGGTAGTGACCTCTCTCTCTCTCTCTCAAAAAAAAATATAATAATTAAAGGAAAGTCATTTTTAAATGAAATTTAAATTTTTCTTTATTTAAAAAAAGTTTTGCTTACCATCTTCAGAAAAGAGAACACGGATGGTTCTGCTTACCGTTTCTTTGAGCTTTATATAATAAATGTGCAACAAAGTGGAATTTAAGTATTCATTGTGGAAGTTTACATTATGGAAACCCTATGTCATTATTCAAGAAAATTACAAAAATGAAGAAAAGCATAATTCAGAAAAAAAATCTACCTATGATTTCACTGAGATAATGATTTTCAATTTCCATTTATTCTCCCAGTTTTCCATGTACAGATTTAAACATATAATTATATTATTCACATACATATGTAGTTTATTATATTCACTTAACATAATTATTTTTCTGTCATTTCACAATCTTTACAAATAATTTTAGTTATTATATTTAGAATGTGAATACACTGTAAGGTACTTAACCATTCCCATCTTTGTAACATGTAGATTTTATCCATACCATTTGAATGCAATTTAATACCATTCGAATATAATTTTTGAATAGGTATTAGATTCATATGGCTCAAAATCCAGAAGATTCATAAGACGAGAATTGCTTGAGGAAACCGGCCCTTGCAGTCACCTTACTATATAGCAGAGGGAGGGAGGTCTCTGCTCAGCAATATTAGATTTATTTCCTTGATTGCTTATAGCCTGCTTTCTCAAAGACCTCAGGAAGAGTCTATCTGAGTGAATGAAGAGAATATATTAAGGTATAATGTAGAGTTAAATCCACCCAAAGCATCTTTCTATACTGACAAGTACTTAATACCTATGGCCCACCCTGAGTGGGAATGAATTAGTGTTTGCTCATCTTGTGACAGAGTCTTAATTATATTGCTTTGGTTTTGTAGGCTGCCAACAGTTCTGGAACATCTTTTACCTTTTTCCATTGAGCAACTTTCACCAAGGTCGTACCAAGGGAAGCTTCAAGGAACAACTCACAGTGAGCAGGGATAGCTTCCATGGCCCTGAGATTACAACTTTTGGTTCTCTATTTTGTGTCAAAGAAAACTAGAGAGAAGTGTGGTGACAGATGCTTTGGCTATATATTGTGATTGTTCTTTGTTGTTGTTTAGGATTATATTTATAGATCATAGACAAAAGAAATTTGGTTTTGTTTATAACATTTTGTTATAACATTTTTTAACATTGCATAATATATAAAGAGTAACAGCATTCAATTAGCCTCATGCCTTAAAGGCAACTTCAGCAATCATTTTGAGACCAGTAAGTTTAAACAAAGTTTTCATTTAACTACTTTTATCTTTATTTTATATCCATCCATAATTCACAGAAGACATCAGAAATCATGGCTTTAAGGCTCTGCCTGCCTTGATTCAGACATTAACAAGTGTGTATTTGTAAGACATTGATCAACTAAATCCAAATATTTTAAGTGTCTGGAAAGTTAAAATGGAAACCGAAAAGCCAGGCTGTCTTATGTCTCACAAAGATGCCCAAGCATTGGATTCTTTAATGTGGAATTATTTCCCAGAGCACTCCTGAGCTCTCAGCTTTAAGCAGTCTCCAAGTCTAAATGTTATAATCAATTCATAGATGAACTCCTAAAGAAAACGAATGTTCCCAAATTCCATAAAGATGGACGGTGCTCCTGAAAGGATGGCATATATTTTGTAACAGAGCAAGATTTCTTATCTGTCCTGGGAGCCATTGACTACAGACACATTACTATTCAAGCAGTGGCAGTTAATGATTTAATCTTTATTAATAGGAAAAAAGATTCCATTTGTTTAATATGCAGGTTATTTGTGATGCTAAATGCAATGTAATTGATGTAATTTAAAAGTTCCAGGGATAATGTCATGATTAATTCATCTGTAAACAATCTGGCATCTTTCATTTTATTGAGGCAGGCAAAATTTTTAACTAGCTGAAATGTGGGTAAGAACATTTATGACAACAATTATTATTTAAAAATATAATGCGGTATGAAAGATGAATGTCCTACAGGGCATTTTGCATTTGCTGTAAGGTCTTAAGAGCTGTAATTCGGCATGATTCATTGTCTCTGTGTGAAAGAAACATGAGGGCCGCATAACTAGCTTCGTGTCTTTGGGCTGAATGAGGTTTTAGACTTTCATGAAAGAGGTTATTGAGCATATTTCAAGGGTCAATTTCTTGAGAGTTTTGCTGCCCCTATGTAACTATTCATTCACTAAATCACTTATTCATCCATTCAATAAATATCATGGAGTGCCTTTTAAAGGACAAGTGCCTTAGAAAGGATTGAGGATATGTATACATATTAATATTACAGTGTTTCTGCCTTGAAAGACATCTAAAGTATTAAGAAGACAGTTCCAGTAAAATGCAGTTAATATGCCAGGGCACACATAAAATGGATACTTTGGGGGCAATGAGAGAGGGCATTTCATCCAAGGTTGAAGAATAGGCTGTAGAAATTAATATGTATCTTACTTAAACTTACTTAAAACTGCATCTTTCTTATGGGATGCAGTTTTCCTCAACTAAGGTTGAGGAAAATTTGCTCTAAACAGAGAAGATGGCATGTGAAAGTATGAGTTTTAAAAACAAAACAAAGTAAAACTGCACATTTGTGAGAATATGCAGAACTGTTAGAAGGTAGTATGCCCAGCAAGGAATATTTGTGGAGCAAGATTGGAGGGATGGAAAGATGCTAGAATATGGAGAGTCACGTGGTCTCTATTACAGAATTTAGACCTCAGTGTGTGGATTGTAGAGAATCATGGCGACGTTATTATTTTAGATAGATCACTTTTGGGATTTGAAAGGGACCAGACTAGAAGCACAGACAACCTCGTTAGGATTCTGTTAAAGTAATCTGAGGAAGAGATCACGAGTGTATGATTACCATTTGGCCATGGTGGAAACTTGAGTGTGAATGGGACAATTCAGTTTAAACTTGTTCTAGAAGAATAGTCAAATGAGGACAATGTAGGAGGCCCAGAAAGAAGAGGCTGCAAAAAAGACAAAGAAGAAATGGTGAGAAAAACTTGGAAAATTAGCAGTATTATCATAAAATTCAAGGAACAGGTGAGCAACATGCAATGATATAATAAGAATAAGAAAGGTGGCTTCAATAATGGGGTTATAATCAGTGGCTTTGGAATAGTTGTAATGCATACTGTAAGTAGAACACAAAATTCAGTGGGTAGAGGAATGGATGGAGTTGGGAGTTGAGGAAATAGAGGTAACATGTTGATAGTCATATCTCTGATAGCATATAACCTGGATACTGAATGCTCTGGGTCCTCAATTTGCCATTGACCACAAACAATGTAACAGATGAATTTATGCACAAGGGACAAAAAGAAGTCCAATGGTTACTTACCATTACTGGCTAAAGCTTTTACCCTGAACTCCAGTGCAGTCTCCTATTAAAATATGGTGAGTTAATGAGGGAAACTCTTCAAATGCAGGGCTGCGTGCAAAACTGTATCAATAAAGGGGCAAAGAAGGGGACATTAGCTTCAGGGGCTGCACATGTAAAGAAAAAATAAAAGTGGAATAGAGTCGCATAGCAACAGAATAGGTCCACAAAGGTGGGTTCTTTGGGGTATGGGTGGGTTAGAAGAATGTCTATTTTATATAACAAAAGTAATACTATCTTAATTCTTTGAAAATGTTAACTATTTAAATGTTTTTGGAATTTGATGAAAAAAAATTGTTATAGATGTATAAACTGAAAGTGTAAGTAAATTGCCCAAAGTGACACTGTTGTGACTAGAAGAGTAAGGATTTAAACTCAGCAGTTTGATTACAGAGTCCCTGTTCATCCATGCTCTTAATATGCTGTATTGTATAGTTTTTTGAATTTACCAATGAGGGCATAGAGTAGTGATTTAAAGATGTTATTTGAAATTTCCTGGATTCAATCTCGCCTAATAATAATTAAAGAGATCCTTAAATTCAGAACAATAGAAATATGACAATGCCTTAATTATGAAACTCATATCATGTAAGGAATTCCAATACCATTTATACATAATAAAAATAACATACAAGTGCACTTATGCTGATATGTATTCATTGGTATCCTTAGCTTTGAGTTTCTAAAATAGCTCATCTTCAAGAATGAGAAATCCAGGACTAGAAGAGAATGCAAATGTTTTGGAATGGGTATTATAAAAAATAAGACAATGAGATGGGGATTCAACTGGAGACTAGTAAAATGCATGTTATGCAGCTACAAAGCCTGACTGAGTCTGAATAGCATACATTGGCAGCAAACCAACTGGTTTGGCTTTATGACTTGACTTTCACTAGCAACAGTCAATAGAGCAGGAAGATAAGTGTGTATCAGTTGTGTCAGGGGTTGGGGAAACAAATGATCTTGTCTGCTCGGGGTTACTGAAAGGAAATGCAGTACGGCAGATGAAAAAGAGAGCAGTTGGATTTTTAGGAATATATATTTACATAGTTCTGTACAGTTCAGTAGTAATCCAGATAAATTGCCTGGGCCAGATGGTTGGTTTATCCAGCCATGCTGTGTGGCTTTTTGTATGCAAATGAAATGTCTACATATCAAGAAAGCTTTGGGAAGAGTCCAAATTGAAGTCACCAATTCAACCTAAAAGGTGATAAATTTAAGACCCAGAGAGTAGAATATTGGAGGTTGACAATATTGTTTCCTGATATGTCCTAGTGATTTAATTTTAATAAGTGAATGCGACTCACTGATCACCTAACTGTTCTGTAATAGATGTATTTTGATGTAGTCTTTTGTAGAATTATGTTGCAGAAGAGGCCAATTAAACTAAGATGTTCTTTAATTTTTGGTTTATTCAAACCATTTCAATTTCAATTTTCCAAAAGCTAGTCATTGGGAGAAATTTAAAAAGCCCCTAAGTGGTTAAGAAATTGCAAATTCTGCGGCCCGTGGGTGGCTCAGTTGGTTGAGTGGCTGCCTTCAGCTCAGGTCATGATCCTGGAGACTCGGGATCGAGCCCCGCATCGGGCTTTCTGCTTGGCAGGAAGCCTGCTTCTCTCTCTCTCTTAGTCCCTTTGTTTATGTTCCCCCTCTAGCTGTGTTTCGGTCTGTCAAATAAATAAATAAAATCTTAAAAAAAAAAAAAGAAATTGCAAATTGTCACAACAGTTGTGGAAATGCCTGTTGGAATAAAGATGGGGAGGAAAGCAGAAAGGAAAAGAGACTTGAAGTCATGATGAAACTAATGGCATCTATTTCACTCAAAGACCTTACCACCCTCAATAACTGTACTCTTTATCAAGTTATTCTCCCTGCTCCCCAACATCCCTTGGATTAGCTGTGTGACACTCGGCCAGTGCCTACCTCTCTCAGAAGAGCTGGCAAATCAAATACAGCTATTGATGATTTAGGATTGGGAAGTGTGTTACTGAGTTATTTAGGATGACAGACTAAAGCAAAATTTGAAGGAGAGAGACATACGACAAAGTAGCATAAACTATGGGTAAGCAAAGGATTCCTTCTGGAAGAAAGAGGAGTCTAAAGCAGAGCTCTCTGTCAGAAAGAGGAATTTAAACTCAAGACTTGAAAATGCAGCTGTTTTGAGAGATGGTGAGATCTAACAGAAACAGTGGCAGATGAATGGTAAGTCATGTTCTTTCAATGTCAATCTTCCTAGGGCCATTCTTCCTAAAGGTCATAAAAATGATGAGTCAGAAGCAACAATGGAGAGCACCTTGCTGTTTCATTTAGAAAATCATCCAGAGGTAAAGCACACTGGAGGTCGACAGAGTCCAGAAATGAGGATTTTGAGACTATGGTGTATGGAGAGTGTGGAATCAGAGGGAAAAGGCTGTTGAGCCATAATACCAGATGAACCAGTGATAACGTAATACAACCTACTAACACATTGAGTGTCAGGTACAGGCAAAGCATTAGATTATGTCTGTTTTAGATTTTATGGTTCAACTGGAAGATATTTTGTTTGTTTGTGTTGTTATTTAGGGCAACAAAGAACGTTTCTAAATAAGATCAAAGAAGATTCTGGGCACCTGGGTGGCTCAGTGGGTTAAAGCCTCTGCCTTCAGCTCGGGTCATGATCTCAGGGTCCTGAGATCGAGACCCGCATCAGGCTCTCTGCTCAGCAGGGAGCCTGCTTCCTCCTCTCTCTCTGCCTGCCTCTCTGCCTACTTGTGGTCTCTCTCTTTGTCAAGTAAATAAATAAAATCTTAAAAAAAAAAAGATCAAAGAAGATTCTATTGGGAATAGAGTCTGAAGAAATAGCACAATTTATGGCCAGGGAGAATTTTGCTTAAGAGGACTGCCTATTTAATGAGTGTTGTTTTGTGGTTAGCACTTTGAATTTCCACAGGGACCAAACAGATATTCCAAGGCCAAAAGTGTGGCCAAATATAAATATGCTCTCCAAATTAAAATTAATCTCCATTTGGTAACATCACTTTATAATTTTCATTTAAGACTAGTCTTTAAATATGTTTGCAGCATTAATTACCTCTGAAATCTGAAGAATTGGACAAGATTTTAAAATATTTATTTATTCATTTATTTCAGAGATAGAAAGGGAGGAGCAGAGAGAGGTAGAGAGAGAGTCTGAAGTAGACTTTGCACTGAGCTTGGAGCTTGGAGCCCTACATGGGGCTTAATCACAGGACACTAAGATCACCACCCTGAGATCATGACCTGAGCTGAAACTCAGGAATTGATTTACTCTGCCAATTTGGTTCCCCAAATTGGTATTTTCAACATGTGGATATTTTAGAGAATCATTTATTGCAGTTTCCTTCTTTTATAGATGAATCTGTGCCCAGGACCACTGGATGTTGCATCTTACACAAAAGCCCCCAACTGACCAATCAGTGTGGTCCAGCCTCGGCTATCTAGAGAAAGAACAATCTTTTAAAAAGAACTGATCTTTCAGGGGTGCCTGTGTGGCTCAGTCAGTTAAGTGTCTGACTCTTGATTTTATTACTTTTCAAATAAAGTAATAACACAATCCACTAGGAAGTTGGCTTTTAGAAACTATATTTTTCTTGGGTCATGATCTCAGGGTTGTGAGATGGAGCTCTGCATCAGGCTTTGCACTGAGTGGGCAGTCTTCTTGAGATTCTCTGTCTCTGCCATTCCCCACTGTGTGCTCGCTCTCTCTCTCTCTCTCTCTCTCTCTCTCAAAAAAAAACCTTAAACAACAACAACTGATCTTTCAAAAGAGAACATATCTATGAAATTTGTTCCAAGGTGTGTATAAGCTTATGGTTGACCAACGTCTCTCACCCTATTAGCTTAGGCAGAATGAAAATGCTAGACAGTAATTTTCCAATCTACTGTATTTACTCAAGTATCACACTGGTGTTTTTTTGGCATAAAGTTACTTTAATAGCTCTCTTGGACATACTATATACCACGCGGTGCCAGCGTCCATGTATTTTATTCCAGTTGCATGAATTGAAGATCAGAATAGGCCTGGCAAATAGTAAATTCTATATGAATGTGTTTGAGTAAATATATAAGCACAAAATATTTTCTGTGATTACATATCCAGTATTCATATATAAAAAGTTAACATATCCTCTTTAACTAGGCTTTAGGAAAACTTCTAGCGAATAGTTCTTCAGAAAGAGGACACCAGGAAAGAAAAGTGGTAACCAAATCAAAGTCTTAGACATACCAAACATGAGTGATAACAAGAATTTAGGTAGTGAGAAGCTGTGCTTACTGGTTTCCGAATGAGGTAAAAGATTATCATGCCTGGAACACACTGTTATCTCAAAGGGTAAAACAATAACATCAAAGCTCACTCCTCTGCATTGCAAATATCATTTGCATTTCAATGATACTACACTCCAAAGAATATGTTCTACTAAGTTTGTTAGATAAGCCATATGTGGTCTGTTTCAAATCACATAGTAATAAAAGTGATCTAGTTCTTTGATAGATTTGCATAATTCCCTAACTGGACGACCATTGATTCCCCTTAAGAAATGTATATAGACTCTATGAAAAATAGAGTTTCTAAAATCCAACTTTCTAGTGGATTGTGTTATTACTTTATAGGAAAATAATTTCTAGCTGTTTTCTGGTTATTCTCAGGAGTCTTTCCAGTTCCTTTATATATCTATGCTAAAATGTTCAATTTTCTCAAGCTCCTTAAAAATCATTCATGCCATTCTACTTATTTTCACTTGTTAATCTTGACCCAGTTTTCTTTTGGTCTCATATTTTTACCTTTTTACCTTTATTCCATTTCTCCCTTCTCCAGCCTCCCTAAATAAATTCTATTTTCAGGTCATCATACATCTATTTGTTTTTCTCATCAGACAGCTTTTCCATGAAACTCAGGAGGAACATTATTAAAGGGTGGCAGGAATTATTTTTTTCTAGGACACAAAGTATCTAACAAAGATTAATTTTTCTTTTCATATGAATTAAGTTATATTTTAGTGGCATTTTAAATTAGAGTGCAGGTTATGATTGTAATCCCAGGAATGTTCCAATTCTCAGCTTAAATTTATGTATTAATTCCTTTATTCATTTTCTCAGTATACCACAGGGGTTGTGCATCTTCTTTATATTATATTGCTCCTAATTTTCTTTCTGGTGGGCCTGAGGCATTCACCTTTCCAACAGTGTAATCAGGAGATTAAGACTGTTATAAAGAAATGTAAAGACATAGAATTTTCATTCTAAGTTGAATTTTGCAATAGGTAACATGTTAAAGATTTCACTAAAGAATGCCAAGAACTAAACCCAGAGATCTCAGATTAAGATGTTTCTTCTTTAATGTAAAGATTTTACCCCTCCCATCAATAAGCATTAGGTTTTAGAACAGATTTGTTATGGTAAGGAACGAGGAGGATGGAGAAGAGGAAGAGAATGTTTGTAACTCTCTTTATGGAGCTGGGGGATTTTTGAAAAGAATGAGAAAGGCAATAAAAGAGGCAGAAAATCAGACAAATGGGTCCTCCTTCCAAGTCGTTGTGTTAGGAAATCTAGAAATGCCAATGATTAGTGTTTGGGACTCTGGGAGGGGTATGTGCCTCAACAGGCTGACCCTATGACATCTTGAAGGTGGCATATCAAGGGGAGCGTAAGGGCACAGTGTGGCCACAGAAAAGCTTGACACTGAGTCATCCTTCCTTTTGTGCAACATGGAGAAAGCCTCATGTTCTAAGAAGGGTGTTAGAAGGTAGCTGAGTGGAGCGAGGGCAGGTCTGCCATGTGGCTCACTTTGTTGAAGGGTTGGTGCTTCTATAGATGGATGACCTAGACGAGAGTTTCAGTAGAGGATATTATAGAGACACGGAGAGGTTTACAGTGTAAACAGGAGTCAATATGAGGTCAGTTCAGACATTGATTACTACTAGACCCTAACCAAATCACCCTATGAGTTAAATCATTCTCCAGAATGAGCCAGCTACCTTGTTGACATGTTTAGTGATGCTTAAGAGGACAAGGGTACTGAGTGAGGATTAAAGGAGTGAGAGAGCTCTGTGTAAATTCTAGAATTACTCTGGTCCACAGGCACAAGAACATCCTGACCCAACATACCCTGTCAGCCTTGTCAGTAAGAGAAAGGAGGTTAAAAAAACTGAAAGTCTAAACAACTCTCTTAGAACACTAGAAAAGACCTAATGGTTCAAACTAAGTTTTAAATAAAATGAGTCAATTTTAAATTCTTTCCCAGAATGGAATTTATTTGGGGGTAAGAGGTGGAGAACATCCAAGTAGCTCTCAGAACTCCGTCACAAATATTGTGTCACAGTGGGTAAGTCATTTCAATAGTGTAAGTACTAATTTACATTTTCATTTGGAAAAATACATGAGTTGGGCTATATAAATTTTTAAGGTTTTTTTCCTAGTTACAGGAGTCTATGTGTATATGTAGTCTGTCCTTTTTATATAGAGGACACCAATGTCCTATTGTTTTAATTTTTTTTATGATAGAATTAAACTGATGTATTGAGCTGCCCTCCTTCAGCCATGCTTGTGACCAGAGTCATTAATTTTGAAGACAGCTCACCAAATCAAGGAATGTTAGGTTACAGGTGTAAAATAGAACAGAGATGTCTAGTTCATAGAAATTGAACCTGTCACTCTGTGCTGATTAGTAAGATGCTCCAGCCAACTGTAAAAGAATATTTCTCAGGGGTAGATTCATGAGCCCCTCATTGCCTCACCATGCTCCCTGTGCCCAGCACAGCTCCAGCTGGGTCACAGAAAATGTTCTTCCCAGAATATACATGTCCCTTATTTAAATCCATAACTTCCTACATGTTTCCATTAAAAATTTTTTTTTTTACCTTCCTGTTCATATTCTCCTCTTGCCCAACATTTGACAATTTGGTAAATTCCTAATTTTCCTTCTGAATTTACCATAAAAACTACAATCTTTGTGACATTTCTGCACTCTTTTGGCCTGGCTGGCTCCACAGCTAAGACTTCTTCAGTCATTGTTGCTGACTTCTAGAATCTGTCTTTGTTGCCAAATAGGTGCACTCCAAAATATTAATGGATTCCCCTACTCATCTGAATCCTGGGGAGCTTAAATCACAAGCACCATTGTACTAACTCTTGACCTCTTTAGATCAGAAATGGTACTTTAGTCAGCCTGTTTCTGCTATAGGTCCACGTTTCCTGAGGTGTGGAGTAAATGTTTTATAGGTAAGTGGATAGCTCTTGTTCAGCCTTCAGACCTCCTCTTAAAATTGGATACTCCTTGTTCATGGCCTTTCCATGTATTGTCTTTAATTTACCCATGCACCCCTTTGAATTCTGGTTTCTCACTTTCCAAGCAACCCTTTCTATTGAACATTAAAGGACCATTCCATTAAAAACAGATTTTTAGACAGTTTGTAGACATGATCAGTAATAGGGGTCAACATTTAATAAATGTCATAAAATGTTGGGAAATTACATTATACGTTACTTTGTGACCAGGTCATTTTTAAAAAATTTTGCTCCTAGGTTGTTATGCACAAGTGGATATTACTTTCTTATTCTAAGTAGCAAAATTTAATGATTTCATCAAGTTCACAATGATAATGTGCTGTAGTTTTAAATTTTAAATAAGAAGGGGGGGAAGATACACAAATCTTGAATGTGCAAAACTTTCCTTCCATAACCGAGCCAGGGACAGAACATAAGTCAGTTTTATTCCTCACCTGGGAAAGCTAATATTACTTCCTCTGTATCCACTTTTGTTACATTCGGTAGAATAAATAATAAGAAAGTGACTGTATTTGTAAAGGAGAATGGTCCAGAAAACCTTGAACAGAAATTTCAACTAACATGGTAGTTACAAGCTGAGTGACTTATTTGTCATGGAATCAATAAAGCTATATGTGAGAGGTGATGGCAGAAAACTAGACAAAAAATTGTATAATACAGCAATAGAAATACACCTGGAAATACTAAGAAATGAATTTGAAGCCTATTTCATTGCTTGAATGGAGTCTGTGTTCTGAATGATAAGAGAACGTTCCATTGTATATTTTCTATCTGAATGATCTTTTGTAATTTAAACCACAAGAATATCATGGGAAACTGCCCAGCAGAGATTATGTAATGCACTATATTCTGAAACAGGCCATGGGCTCGGAATTAGTGAAGTAATTGATAAATACAAGGCTTCAGCATGACACATAATTTAATTTTCAAATGTTGAAGCAGAAACCCAGTATCTCAGAGGAGCACTGCTATTTTAGTGGGTGTTTCTTTTTGCATCACAGTGCGACTGCAGATAGAGATGTGATTCTTTTCCTTCAAATTAAATAACTTCCTGATGCTATTTTCTGAGAGATACTGTTTTCTGACAAAGTCACTTTGTGCATGGCCACTTTAGGAATGAGCATTGCGGTGGTGCTCAAACCCTGCAGACAGCTGATTTCCTTCCCAATTTATTTTAAGCCACAGTTTTGTATTTAACCCCTGGGGTGAAATCTAGATTTCCACATATGAAGAAGATCCCACAAGTTTGTAATGAGTACAGGCACTTGAAAATTATAACAAGTCGGAGAGGGATAAAGGTCGCTACTTGATATTGTAACTTTCCAAAGTTACTCCTTCATTTGTCACATGTAAATAAGAAAACCTGTCTCCATAGCCACACTGTCTTTTTATGTTGGTTAAAGAATAAGAAGTCTGACAGCATTCTCTGTCTTTCTATCAGGGAAAAGACTCATTATAAAGGAAGTTGTATGCAGTATAACTATTATTACATAGTCTCAATACGTACTCATATACATACTTACATATGTGTACACACACTCACACACACACACTTCTCAGTCCTCTCCAATCTTCACAGCCAAATGTTTTTTGAGAGTTGGAAAACAGGTACAGCCATCGAAATTGGCATTTTGGAAAGAGAAAAGCAGAGATGGAACATTCAATCCCTTGCTCTATATCCTATACCCTCTATGGCATATTAGAAATCAGTTTTGGTAATTCAGAATATAATAGCACGGCTGTGTTACCTATGTATATACATCTTTATAACTTTCTTCATTATATTTTTGGTCATTTTTAATATGGTGATAAGAGGTGGTTTCATAAGTAGTATATTTTTTTCATGTGAAATTATTGATAAAGAATCATGAAAATAAATGTCTGTAATGAGAGAAGAGAACATTACATTGCAAGTGTCATCATCATTATGGATGTTTACCTTAAGCAATGAATATATGACAAATTAAAGTCAGCCATGAGTAAGTGGGGTTTTTGTTACCTGTACAATTCAATATTAGTAACTTTCTCAATGCAATTAATCACATCTCTAAGACAAAGAAGAAAACTCATAGCTGCACCTCTGAATTGGAAAGGGATTTGGTAAATGTTAACATTTATTCCTTATTTTTAAGTTGGCTAAGTAGGAGTAGAAAGGTATTTCTTCAATTTCAGCAAGTCAGTAGTTAGATGTCTCCTTTACTGGGACTTCTATGCCCTCAGTTGTACATCCGGTCGGTACTGATTCTTGAAAAGCTCTCAAACCTGCCAATCTCTCTGACTCCACAGTTGCGGCTTAGCTTTTTCTTCCCTTATCTCTCACTTAGACTATGATAGTCATGTCCTAATTCTTCCTCCTGCTCCCTGCTCCCTTTGAACAATGCTGTCATAGTAATCATTCTAAAATGCTGCTTTTATTTATTTTCCACCTTAAAAAAATTCAGGACTTCTCAGCACCTTTGAAGAAAGTAGACCTGCTCTACCACCCATGTTTTGGTTCCTACCTACCACCATTGTCCCACTCACAGTAAAGTTCTGACTTCACTCAGCCAATTTCTGAATGTCAGTCCTCTCATTGCTTGTGACACTTTTCATGTATTGTAACTGGTTTGGAATGCTTTCCCTACTATATTCATCCTCAGTGAATCAAGATGTAACATGAAGATCAACTCCTTTGAGAAGTCTATTCACATCTCCAGTTGGAACCTAGTCCATGATTTCACAGTTTCCTCTTTTAGTCAGTTACCTAGCACCTTTCACTGTATGAGGCATGGTGGTTATATCTCCTTGAGAAAGGGATTATATTTTATTCAGTTTTGTATTCTTGGGACCTGCACTATATCTAGGAAATAACAGGCATGTGCTAAGTATATGTAGAAAGAATCAACTTTTTTTTTTTTTCTGGGAATATTATACAGCATTTGCTATAAGGATCTACAGGAATAAGAGTATCACCTAAGAATATAGTATGCGATTTACAGCTTTAATTTGTGGACATATTTCCTAGATACCTACAATCTATCTAAATTCAGAACATTGCCTTTTTAGGTTCCCAAGTGTATACTCTGAACTTATATAGGAAAAATCCCTAGGGTCACTTTGATCCCTGGTGCTATCTATTGCAATCAAGAAATGCCTTAAAGGGGTCCTAGGTGTTTCATTCAGTTGAGCAGCTGACTCTTGATTTCAGTTCAGGTCATGATCCCAGGGTCCTAAGATCCAGCCTCATGTTGGGCTCCCTGCTCAGAGGGAGTCTGCTTGAGTAGTCTCTCCTCCCTCTGCACTCCACCCATCTCTAAAACAACTGTATTTTTAAAAAAGATATATAATATTATCTGTTTGCCATATTCATAATTCTCATAAACACCAAAAAAGGACAAACAGAATACTAATGCAGTTTATTTCTTCTATCCATATCGTACTCAAATTTTTAGCTTATTTGACTTCAATATCTTATCCTTCTCTGTAAAATGCTTTCTCTCTTCACCCACATCACTGTACTGTCCTACCTCTTCTCTATTTTCCCTAATTTCTCCTGTTGGATATGTTCATTTGCCCATGCTTCAACTAATGACTGTTTTTCAGAATTCTGTCATTAGCCGTTATTTCTTTTTAATCTTTATTTAAGAATAATTTTAGCCATATATGTGATTTTCATCTTTTATTTTTGTTATTTTTACATATTTTTAAATGTGATATCCCTCATATTTTCTAGGACAATCTATTTAATCAAAACTAATTTCAAAGATCTCTCTCTTTTTTTTAAGATTTTATTTATTTGACAGAGAGAAACACAGCCAGAGAGGGAACACAAGCAGGGGGAGTGAGAGAGGGAGAAGCAGGCTTCCCGCCAAGCAGGGAGCCCGATGTGGGGCTCGATCCCGGATCTCCAGGATCATGACCTGAGCCGAAGGCAGTTGCTTAACTAACTGAGCCACCCAGGTGCCCTTCAAAAATCTCTTAATAGCCCCCCAAACTAAACATGTACAAAAAATTTTGTATTTTCTACAAATATGTTCCTATCTCTGTGTTTCCTAACATGGTGGTTAAAGATACTTTCTTTCAAGGAACCCTGAAAGACAATTTCAGGGTTATTCAAACTTTCTTATATTTCTCATCCATATAGTCAATTAATAAACCAGCATACTGCAAAGTACCGTGGTTGGTCTGAGAGCTTTACCATATTTACTAAGAAGATACCTACTAAGGCTAAGAAGAAAGCCTGAGATGGATGCCTACAAAAGACTTCAGAGTGAGAGCGAAAGGGCATAACACACAGCATGAGCGTTATGTCTGCATCAGTTCCCTTTGACTCCTGAGACCCATGGGTGCAGTGCAGAGGATATCCAAGTGGTTGCTGTGCCCACAATGGATTTGTTTCAACGCTGAGGAACACTGACCTTACAAAGACCAAATATTTTATAAGGGATCTTCAAGTAAAACCACAAAACCTTTTCATGCCATCTCTATCTTACAAGAAAGTAGAAGACAAAAACATTCTTTTTTTTTCAAGATTTTATTATTTATTTATTTATTTATTTATTTATTTATTTATTTATTTATTTTTAATTTATTTGCCAGAGAGAAACACGGTTAGAGGCGGAACACAAGCATAGGGAGTAGGAGAGGGAGAAGCAGGCTTCCCGCTGAGCAGAAAGCTTGGCATCAGGATTCTGGGATCATGCCCTGAGCCAAAGGCAGACACTTAATAACTGAGCCATCCAGGCACCCCATATAAAAACATTCTTGAAAGATGGGGACAAAGGAAGCATCTCTGCTCCCAAACACACTGGAACCTAAGGAACTCATGAAAGATTGTCTCCCAACATCTCTGTTATTGTATATTCTTTGTCTGTTATGATGTTCTAGGAACATTCATTCATTCTTTCAGAAGTTTTTGATGGTCCCAAGGTGCATACAGAATCTGGTACTATATATAGTCGCTTCTTCTATTTTTTTTTTTTAAGATTTTATTTATTTGACAGAGAGAAACACAGCCAGAGGGGGAACACAAGCAGGGGGAGTGAGAGAGGGAGAAGCAGGCTTCCTGCGGAACAGAGAGCCCGATGTGAGACTCGATCCCGGGTCTCTGGGATCATGACCTGAGCCAAAGGCAGTCGCTTAACCAACTGAGCCACCCAGGCACCCCTATATAGTCACTTCTAATATAACTTGATGCTAATGATCTAAGCACTTTTTCTTTTAGATTCGGTAGTTTTGACTTTTCTGTGAACAGGTCATACACATTTAGGCCTTTGTATCTTTGATCATGTTGGACTGGGATCCTTTAATTCTTTACCTATGGAAGTCCTTATGATATTACAATATTACAACATTGTAATTGCCATTGCTTCCTGAAAGCTTTCTTGCAAGTACACACTGTGTCTTGCTCATCCCCAATGTTCCCTTGGTTGTAAAATCATTTCTGGCTACGTGATCCTCATACTCATAATGCATCCCAATTTTTAGTTTTCCACTTTTTCTACCCGTCTAGTTAACTTGCCTTTGCTTATTAAAGTATGTATTCCAGTAATTTTCTTCATCATTATAAATTGATGTAGCAAGCTTACTCTCTTACAACCTTAGACTCTCCTGGACTGGCTTCCTTTTGGACATGTGATCTAGACTGATTCAGCAACACACTTTCCTACACTACTTACCCTACTATACAGCTGAGTGCTTGTGTTAGGCTTGTGGCCCTACAAGTCTAGAAATAAATCACTGATGCCTCATAATCTTATCCTCTGTTATTTTTGACCTAACACACACTTTTGTATAGATGTCTGTCATCTTAACAATCAAATGAAAAGATAAGCATCAAGAAATCATAGCTAAAACCACAAACACTAAAAAAAGTTTTGATAATCATAAAGAAGCTATATAGCCCTCTCAAAATAGCCTGTGTCAATTAAGAGTGTGCAAGAGATTTATTGCAATTAAATAATTTAAAATATTATATGTAATCATAGTTAACTGAGCAAAAATATAATACGATTCAAGTGAAAAGAGCAAAGGAAAAATCAGAATAAAATAAAAACAACATATCTTCCTTAAAAATTAAAAAAAAAAATAGAGCTACCATATGACCCTATAATTGTACTACTGGGTATTTACCCCAAAGATACAGATGTAGTGAAAAGAAGAGCCATATGTACCCCAATGTTCATTGCAGCAATGGCCACAATCGCCAAACTGTGGAAAGAGCCAAGGTGTTCTTAAACAAATGAATGGATAAAGAAGATATGGTACATATATACAATGGAATATTACACTTCCACCAGAAAGGATGAATACCCAACTTCTATAGCAACATGGACCAGATTGGAAGAAATTATGCTGAGTGAAATAAGCCAAGTAGAGTAAGTCAAGTATCACAGGGTTTCACGTAGTTGTGGAGCATAAGGAGTAATATAGAGGAGAGTAGGAGAACGAAAGGAAATGGGAAGTGGGGTAAATTGGGGAGGGAGACTAAACATAAGAGACTTTGGACTCAGAAACAAACTGAGGGTCTTGGAGGGGAGGGGGGATGGGTGAGCCTGGTGGTGGGTATTGAGGGCACATATTGCATGAGCACTGGGTGAAGGGCATAAACAATGAATCTTGCAACACTGAAAAATAAATTAAAAAACATATCTGCTAATCTGAACCTATAAAAGAAATTAAATTACACTTCTAGATTTACTTAGTTCCTTATCTCAATTGTACTTCTTTTTTTACTGTTTTTACGGTATGTGTTAAAAGTATGAGATTTCTTAACAATCATAAGGCTGTGTTTCTTTGTGTCCCTGGAAAAACCAAACTCATAAAAGGTGGTCAATAATGGCCTTTGATGCATTAAAGACATAGAAACAAAAAATAATCCCAAAATCTGTTAGCTTAATATGCTGCCTTTCTTTTCTTAATATACAATGTTATATTTTTTAAGTCAATGATTGAAAGATTACTTAGGACAATGTAAATTATTGTAGTGTATTAAAAAGCTCTTGAAACAGTTTGATGTTGATCAACAAAATAAATAAAACATGATAACTAACATTAAAATAGAGATTGTTAAGGCACCTGGGTGGCTCAGTGGGTTAAAGCCTCTGCCTTTGGCTCAGGTCATGATCTCAGGGTTCTGGGATCGAGGCCCACATCGGGCTCTCTGCTTGGTGGGGAGCCTGCTTCCCCCTCTTTCTCTGCCTGCCTCTCTGCCTATTTGTGATCTCTCTCTCTCTCTGTCAAATAAATAAATAAAATCTTAAAAAAAATAAAATAAAGTAGAGATTGTTAGAAATCAGAACTAAGATACATCTGATCAAAGGGAATATTTGCTATAGGAAGAAAGTAGGTGACACATGAAGGAAATAATGAAAATACAAAACATGTGGATATTGGAGGTCATGAAATATCTTTCCAAAATGTGCCTCACATGTATTTGTACAAAATAAAAGGTATAACATATCCTTTTGAATATATGGGAAGATATGCTTACCATGTCCTTGCCTTTGTATCCAGAACAATTGCCCCAGCTTCAGCCAAGGTACTAGGGCAGTATCTTTCTTAGCACAAGATCAAGAACAGTGATAATTTTCCACTGGCTACTCCAGCACTCGGATGAGGCATATCACTACGTTTCACCAATTATGTCATGTCAAACAGGCTTCTAATGGTTGTAGATGATCTCAGATTGTCCTGCTGGTCAACAGCTTAACCCATTTGCCAGCGACAAAAAGAAGATCTGTTGCATGTGTTAGATGAACCATTTATAAAACAGCCAGAGTCAGTGTGAGTCTCCTCTTCCAGCTTTCTTCTTTCCCAGATCCCACCAACAGTCCCCACCCTCCAGCACAGTGTTCCATAAATTACAAAACTGGGCCACCCAGAGGAGCTGTTGGGAGTAACTGGAATAACAAAAGAGATCAACCTGGCATCAGATCTGCTGGGCACCTGGCTCTGACTCTCTCTCCTTGGCTACATTCACTTTAAGAAGTTAACTAATGTGTTCCTATTCCTGTTGAAGTTATCTTTATTTCCCCCAGGAAACCTTTCCCATAATAATTCGTTTCTTTTAAAATCCAATCAGTGGTCCACCATATCTCTTCAAAATTGCAGGCCCTGGGATTTTCTTAGCTCTGCAAAGCCTAAGCAGGAAATAGGCACATTTGCTCAAAGAAAATGAAATGTTCAAATTTTGATGAAAGAAAAAGCAGTACTTCAATTTATAAACAAGAGGTTAAACTTTTTCCCTTCTTCATAATATGGATTTATTGATATTTATTTCTAATGACTTTATGTAAAAATGTACAGTGAGACAAACCCAGGGTGAGAAAATTCAGTGTTCCTCCCCTATTGCCATTGGCTAGAGATGATTAGGTTTATTCCTAGATCAAAATAATCAGGTCTCAGAACAACAATTTGTTACTTACCATAGAAATAGACCCTTAAAGAAGGTCTTTAATGAAATCCCATTTTAGTCCTTTATTCATGCTTCTTTGTAGAACTTCACTATGTACACTTAATTGGGCTTTTAAAATATTTTCCTGAGATTAATGAAGCCTGTGAAATTTTTCCTCAAGTTAGACTTTATTTATTCATTATATTGATTATCTTTTAAAATCATTTTCATTCTTGATTTTGAAAACTATTGATAAACTCTGGTTGGAATATTCCATTTCTAAATGATAAATCAAACTGCTGATGTAATTGAATCACTGTCTATGTAGTAACAGGCCATTAAAAAATTGATGAATGGATTGAAATAAACTAATCTTAACTCTACTCATGAATCTTTTTCCAACCATCTTTACATTATTTGGAATGAAATTTAGATAGATTTCCCAGTAGCTCTATAGATAGATGGATAGACAAAGAATTCCCCATGTATAGAGTGTCCTATGCCTCTGATAAAATGTTCAATTTATAAACAAAAAGGATATGAAGAAGAGAGCCTTATTCTTGCGATTATGAAATAAATTCTTAAAATATTCTTTCTGTCTCATTACTATAGTTCAATTTAGCAGTTTAGAAAAAAATGAGTTTCTTAGAAAATACATCAATATTTTAGATTACAGTGTGCCATCATTTTATTGCTGATCTGAATGGCTACATAGACTTCCCCAAGAGATATCATCTTTTTCACAGTATGCTTTACTTCACTAGAAGCCTTGATTTCAAACATAGGTAGTGGTAAGGCAGAGTTCCCAAAAGCTATAACCAATCCAGACTTTTCCTAGACTCAAGGTTCTGAGAGAAAAACAAACAAAAAACCAAACAATCCTGAAAATTATTTTCCAGGATATCAATTTAGGCAACTATGGTTAAGTGTCTACTATGTTCCATAAGAAGGGAGAGGTCAAAGACACGGCTTCGAGGAACATATATTCAATGACAATATATGAACATCTCATGTACTGTTTTGTTTTTTTTTTTTTAATTAACATATAATGTACTATTTGCTTCCGGAGTACAGATCTGTGAATCATCAGTCTTACACAATTCACAGCACACCATAGCACATACCTGGTTTTATACTGGACTTAAGATAAGTAAAAGAGTAAGTCAGACAATTTCTATGTGCTTATGAAACCCACAATAGCAGAGGATGAGATGAACCTTGAGCAAAGAATTATACAAACTATTATTTAATAGTGATTAGAATAACCGTAGTATGCTGTGAGCAGGTAACATATGCACCCCACTGTGGCCTGTAGGTACTGAAGTCTTTCTAAGCAATGGGCATTTAACCTGAGTTGGAACTGAAGGAGTACAACTGACCAGAAAAAGTGGTGACTAAATCACTAGCATTAATTGAAGAGTGATTTTTGTAGTATAGTGGATGCATATTTTTAGAAACAGCTTTACAAAAATTAGCAACCATCAGTCATTTGAAAATGTAGAATGGCATGACTACATATGATTAAAGACCAGATGGGAAAGCAATTGAGTGATGAACATTGGAATAATCAAGAAGACATGAACTTGAGTGGATTTTAAAAGTAAGTAGGTTTTAGGGTAGATGAAATAAAGGGAAAAGCCTGTCACATTCCAACTACTCAATGTCCCACCGATGTTTAGATTAGGACCTAAAACGTCTAGCAACTGTGTTGAGTAGCGGGAGTACAAAGCACAGCTAAAGCATCAGTCCTTGCCTTTGAGGAGCTCATAATCCAGGACGGTAGATATATTTCAAGAATGTCAACAGAAAATAAGTAACCTTGACAGAGATGTGAACACTGCCCTGACAAGAGAGTGAATAACTGTACAAAGAAATTAGAGAAGGAGTCGCAGAGGGAATGGTGACAATAACTAATGATTACACTAAGTGCTTAATATGTGCCAGTAATTGTTCTAACGGAATTATTAACCCAGTTAAACTTCACATCAACATTATGGGTAAATATTACTAACTGAGCTCCTTCCCTACTAAGAAATGAGAAAACTAAACACAGAAGTAAAGGAAATTGCCCAAGCCATGCAAACAGTAAATGGGGAAAACAGGATTCAATCACAAGGCATCTTTGCCATTGGCTGACGCAAAGTGCATACTCAACCATTATTCCTGAACAGTTAAAATCATAATTTTTGCAAGGGGAATGAAACAGGATTTGCATGTATGAGAGCAGCTGGCATCTACCAGACCCTGGGGTGGTGTGAGGACCCTTGAGACCAACAAATTTTAGGATCTGTTTCTCAGCATTCTAGACTTGGAAAAAATAAACATAATTTGTCCATACTGAGGTAATTTGGCACAGGGATTAAAAAAATGTTGATTGGTTATGCGATAATAAATAACCTTAAACAGCCATGCACATTTAAGAACAGTTTGAAGTCAGACACAATGGTGGCTGACTCTTGCTTCACCTTGCAGGAAATGCTTATCCTTGACCAAGATACAACTTATCTCAGGCCCTCATTTCCCTTATCTAGAAGATGACAATAGTACTAACCTACTGGATTCTTGTGATGTAAGTATATGCTTATTGGGGGAGGGGTGGCATATAAAGTAATTCCTCTAGGGTCCTGAGTAGAGAGAGAAATCTGTAATCAGGATGGTAATGGTAGTGATTGTAGCTATTATAATTGAAATATACCTGAAAGACTGTTGATCAGGACAAAGTTCCTTCTGGGTATGGTAGACAGTTCACTGTCACTGGTAACCTCTGTTTTTCCAGTTTTTGTGAGACAGATACTATTGTTAGGCTCCACTTTCCAGTGGGAAAACAGAAATGAGAAGTGAAGAAACTTCTAGCTCTTTCTTGATCATTGCTATTCCTTTCTGAGTGACTCATTATTTCTTTAAATTCATAAAAAAGTGTGATCCAGTGACAGTCTGCTGAAAGTGGGAGCTGGCCAAGCTCCTTTATATGATTGCAAATACCCACTTTGACCCATAATAGGTTTGTCTGATGGTTCACTGTTCTTGGTTACTCACTACATGTGAAGTGAAAAGAAAGATGAATTGAAAATATCACCAAGGTTTTTTAATTTGGGGGGTTATTTCTATGATGATGCCATAACCTATGAAATATAGGGTGCTAAGTGATACATGAAATTAAGTTTTACATATACTGACTTTATAATTAAAGCTGGCCTAGTCATTAATACCACTAGGTATCTGAACATGTAAAATTTTATGTACTGTCTTTTGCAAATAAAGTCACAAATATAATTGCAAGAAACAAAGTAATTCAAGGAACAACCATATAAGGCATGATGTGGGCCAACTTACCTTGCCAAATCTATCCTCAGACTCAGAGGTAAACACCATTAAGTTAGGTAACAAAATATCTGGAACATAAGTGTTAATCCAACACATGTGTTAATGTATCAGGCCTCTTATATGCCACTCTGGTCCTCTTAGCCTCACTTCCCCCTGGGCCATTGACTCCTGGTATCCTGACAGACTTTGCTTTAACAACAGTTCCGTGGATGACCACTAACTCCATGCAGATAGAACCCAACAGCACTTGTCTACTGCCTGCTCCAACTCTCATCTTTTCTCTGGGGTTCCTCATTAATGCCTCTCTTGATGTAGGTCTCTCCATGCGCCCACACATATATCTCAGGACACCTGTGAAGCAAAACTTTGACATGCGGGATATGAGGGTTCATAGATAAAATTTGCCTTTCTTCCCCAAGGGAATAGTCTATCCTGAGAAGTAGTCACTTCTTTGGGGAAAAATGTGTTTATAAATAAGCAATCACTGGGAACTAATGCTTAGGGGCACTACCTCCTGGGGTTGGCCCTTTCTCCTGCCCACACTCACTCCTACTTTCTGGAGTTATACTCTTTAATATCATCATAGTACACACACCTATGCTTGAGGATTTTCTTTCCATGGGTATCGTGGTAAGACAATGTAACTCCAAGTATGGAAATTATGATGCATCTCTCTGTGGAAAGATCTCTTTCTTTCTTTCTTTAGTAATAACTGACTATATATCATTATTTTCTTATTGATGAGCTTTTAATTTTTTTCTACTTCATTAAAATGACAAATGATGTTTTATATTTGTCATAGCACATATTTTGTGATTTAAAATTGATTCTGGAGATAAAACTCTAAGTTCAAATGGCATGCAAATTTTAACTTCCATCCTCTAATAGGCCCATGAAAACTTGCCTTGTAAACGACATAAAACTGATATTATCAATATTAGTAAACAATTAGTAATTTACAACAGTCAATAGAAAGTGGATATGTTAATAGAAAATAGATATGTTTCTGTGGTTTTAATTTGATTTCCCTGAATACCAATGAGATGGAACATCTTTTTGAATACTCACTGACCACTCCACTGGATTTTTTTTTCTTGTTTCCACCTCATTTAGTTGGCTACCTACATCCTTTATACTTTATTCTACTGATTTATGCTTGGTTTTGTTTTTCATGGTAGCTTGTGGAAGGTTTTTACATAATATGAAATGTATTCTTGTACTTATAACTTTGTTTATAGTATCTGCATCAATCCAAATTCTAAATTTGCTTATGTAAACATATTTCTTTATTCTCTTGACTTTTATTCTTTTCTTCAAAAGACTTTTCCCACTCATATTTTATTAAATAAAAAATTGTCCACTAATTAGATGTGGTTTTTGACACTATTAGATACCATTGCACATATTGCCTTTTTAACACTTATGCCATTATATTGTAATTACTTATTGTTAGCTTCGCTTACACTCTGAAACAGCTGAACCCTTTCTCACTCATTTTTTTCTAGTGTCTAGTAAATGACTGATAAAATAGCCATCAATTAAGTTTTTGTTGTTGTTGTTGTTGTTGTTGTTGTTTTTGTTTTTCTTTTTGAAGAAGTGGAAAGAGAAGGAATAACCAAATGTTCTAGGAAATTCAGGAGAAAATTCTGGTTGAGTGATGGTATTGTGGCAAATAAACTGAAAACCAAAGAGAAGCTTTTGGATTTAAAAAACTGGAGAATTTCAGTGACTTTAAGATGTTGAATTTCAGTGAAGTGATATATATGGGAGCTACGAAGTAATGGTATGAGAAGATAACTTGGAATATGGTAGAAGTGAGACTGTTCACAAAAAATTTAGTAACACCAAAATAAAGAAAGGATATTTAGCTTGTGAGAGATACTGTTTTATTGCTACTTTTTCAAGGAGAGAAATGGTAAGTTTTGTGTAATAGACAAGAGCTCTTGATGGAGTTTAAATTTGATGGTGTATAACCTCTTCTTTGAACCAAAGACAATTGAGTTTCACATAATGTATAAATTCTGATTACAAAAGAAAATCTGTTACCAGTACTCTAAATAGGTCCATTAGTTTACTTTTCTCAGTTATGGAGAAAAAATATTTTGCTATCTTATTTTAGGGTGGCCAGAGAAATATAGACATAGTATAATAATTAATAAATGCATTGGAAGACTTGGTTTCTTGGGAAGAAAAACCTAGAAAAGTAGTGAAAAATCATTTTCCATTTACTGATCATAGCAGATTTCAGAGCTGGGTCATCCAAAACGATTTGATACATCCGGGAAAGAACATTCAATCTCCTTTTGCATAATGTTTGGAGTAAGCTTTTGTACATGATGAAATGTGAGTCTCTTCAAAGGTTTTTATTATTCAAAACTGCCTTCCTTGCAGAATATGTCATCTGGATGTTTACATAAAGATTCAGAATTTGTATTTTATTTTCTTCACTTTGGGTTCAGCATGAGCTGATGAAAGAACAACCAGGTCAGCAGTTTTGTCACCAAAGAACTGCAAAGAGAGCATTCAAACTGTACTTAGCCCCTCCTTGATTGTATTTGAAGGATGTAAAGAAGATGCTTTTCACTTAAAAATTTGATGCAATTAACCAGCTTTAAATTTGTTCACATCAGCAAATCTTATATTTGAGTGATCTAAATGATTGCTAACACAAACTCCCAGCTGAACAATGAAGAACTTATCTTAGTGATTAAAAAGGTACAGATGACTGCTGTTTAAATTGGAGAGACTAGCTTGTAAGTCACAATAGCTCCAGGTAAATTATTAAGTTGGTTGTATGTTTCTAAGAAATAACTGTAAGCTTAATCAAGATAATCAAATCAGAGAGAACTAATGAAATATTTTCCTTCAATCCTTCAGAATTGTTTTAATTCCTTGAAAATGCACATTAATGCCTTTGTTACATATACTCTCCCTGTGTAACACATAGTTTCACTCATTCAGTTTTCAATTTACAGGATAGACTCCCTCCCTTTGAGATGATTGCACGTCCGCTGTGTGTATCACCTTAGCTGTAGCCAGTCTATTCACACAGTGATGTTGCAAAAACTGAATCCACTCTAGAGTTGTGTGAGCATGCTTAGAAATACCCACTGCACCAGTTACTTGCTGTCAAAGACCCAGGAGCTGATTTTCTTAGCGTCCATGTCCTCACCAATACCCCAGAAATAAGGCTAATCACTTTTTGGCATTGTTGAATAAAAAAATGTGTATTAACTGCACATGGTGATAATTAGTGATAACAATCTTGGAGTGTTTACTGCATCTTAAAATGCTCACAGTAACCATGTAGCAGCTCTCACTATCTAGTGAAGAGATGACATATTTAGGAATCTTAGATTGCCTTATTCCTTTCAACATTACAATTTATTTCTTCATGCTTTTATTGTATTTCCAAACTATGCTTTAAAAAATTGTTTTCCGTGTCTATAAATTGCATGCTAGGGAAGCAGAATAAGGGTTTAAGAAGAAACACACCTTCCATAATTTCATCCTAATGGAATGAGTTTAATTACCTGGGAATATAGAAAATGTATCATTTCTTTTTTTTTTTTTTAAGATTTTATTTATTTATTTGAGAGAGAGAGTAAATGAGAGAGAGCATGAGCGGGGAGAAGGTCAGAGGGAGAAGCAGACTCCCCGAGGAGCTGAGAGCCCCATGTGAGACTCAATCCCGGGACTCCAGGGTCATGACCTGAGCTGAAGGCAGTGGTTACCCAACTGAGCCACCCAGGTGCCCTGAAAATGTATCCTTTCTTTTTTTTTTTTTTTAAGATTTTATTTATTTCTTTGACACACACACAGAGAGAGAGAGAGAGAGAGAGAGAGAGAGAGAGAGAGAGATCATAAGTAGGCAGAGTGATAGGAGGAAGCAGGCTCCCCGCTGAGCAGAGAGCCCGATGTGGGCCTCAATCTCAGGACCCTGGGATCATAACCTGAGCTGAAGGCAGAGGCTTTAACTCACTGAACCACCCAGGAGCCCAAATGTATCATTTCTGATGTATACATTGAACTGGTTCATTCATAGAGTATGCTTTATTGTATGCTTGGTGTATTATTATCACTTGGGGGATACAACAAGAAATAAGGCATTTGCAAGTCTCTGCTCTCATGAAGTTTACAGTCTAGTGGGGGAGACACATAAGGAATCATAAACAAGCAGGTAATTATAGACAATTGCAATAAACATGTAGAAGACCAGAAGGAGGAGGACTAGGAAAAGCTAAAAAGGATTGCAAAGAAGCAGAATCTGAAAGGAATTAGAACAAATGAGGTGACAGTTCAGATGTAATGATTATCTCCATTAGATTGCAATAGCTTGAATGTAGAAGTGATCAAAGAGTAGATGACCTAATTGTTACCATTATACCAGATAGAAACTTCTGGTTAAATGTTATAGAAAATTTAATACAAAGTGGCCTATAATGTGGGGGCATTTATCAAATCACTCATGAAGAAACTGAGAAAGTGAATCCATTGTTGATTAACAAAATGGTCTGATGTGGTCATTCAAGTTCCAGTTCATTTTCCTTCCTGTGATCTATGCTTCTGGGCCCGTTGGCAGAAGCTAGCTCCTCTCATGTCTGCAAGTTCCGTAGCAGCTCTAAGCTCTGCATTTGTATAAAACCTTTTAGATAAAATATTTATACTAATGCAAGCCAAGGGTAAGTGCATCTAGGACCAGGTTGAATACAATGACCATGAGAATTCCACATTAGAAAGAGAAATGGTTGTATGGCACATGCTTGTGTGGTCTTATTCCACACCACACACCCATTTAATCCTCATTGTCAACCCTGTACAGTGGACATTTGATTATCTCCTTTGTTTACATGATGAAAATGAGGCACCAAGAAATTGAATATGTTGCCTCTTGCCACTCAGCTGACAAGTCGTGAGGTCAGAACTGAAGTCTATAGGCCCCTAGCTCCTGAACATGATGTGAACATGAGGAAAAAGTCCTGAGTTTTTGTTATTATGTGAATGTAAGTATGGTGTTCATTCATTCATTTTTTAAATAATTATTCATTTAACATTACGTCTTTATGAGTTCACTTAAAATCTTTATTCAGCACTTACTCTGTACCAGTGGCACTGAGGTACAAACAGACCCTAAGTATATATAATTATATATCTCCCACAATTGCACAGTGGGATAATGTTATGAAGTTGAGAAAGCTATGAAGGCATGTGGTAGGGGACCTAATCTAGTCTGGTATCAGGAAAGGCTCCCTGGAGAAAGCATCACTGAAACTGAGTTCTAAAGGTTACTTGAGTTAATTAAGCAAACCATGGGGAAGAGGCTGTTCCAGGCAGAGGCCAATAGCACTTGTCCTCTTACTAAAAATCCTGATGGAAGGGATCAACATATCATGCAAATAGGGCAGTATGTCCAACAGCAGTACAGCCAGGCATGGTGTAAACCCCACACCGACGTGATGAGAGGCTCTCTGCAGGTACAATGCTGATGCCCTCAGATGAAAGAAGCCAGTGAATATTGGTGCTCATCTCTATTTCAAAGCAAATCAAAGAGCTAGTGAGACTAAATGAAAAACATTAAAATCCCTTCAAATGTAGGACAGTCCTCAGATTTATTCTTGAAACAATATCTATACCATCCAGAGAGGCAGGGAGGCAGAGAGAGGCTTTCTTCCAGATCTTTTAGATTCATCACCTAAATCATGCATATGAAACTTCCACTTCTGTTCTATCTCTATTTTCACTTCTCTGGATTTTCTGCATCTTCCAGGAGATAATGCGTTATACGTTGCAGTTATCATTGTAGTTCCTATTGTATAATGCTACTTGTATTTTAGTTTATTAAATAGGGCCTTTTACTGTATAAGGATTGACAATGACTCACATCAGCCACTCAAAAAATCTACTTCAGGGGCGCAGTCTTGATTTCAGCTCAGGTCATGATCTCAGGGTCATGAGATAGAGCCCCATGCTGGGATAAGCACTGGATATGGAAGCTGCTTAGGATTCTCTCTCTCCCTCCCTCTCCCTGTGGCCCTCAACCCCCTCTAAAATAAATCTAATGCAAAAATCCTTCTGGGTCAACAATTGGTGCTGAAATAACTAATGTCTACAAGCAAAAAAAATCTAAATATAGACATTAAACCATTCACAAAATTAACTCAGAAACAATCACAGACCCAGATCTAGGACACAATATGATAAAACTCCTACATGATAACATAAGAGAAAGACAAGATCACTTTGAATATGGAAATAATTTTTTATATATGACCCCAAAGGAACAATCCATGGAAGAAATAATTTACAGGATAGATTTCATTAAATTACTAACTTTTACTCTCTGAATGACAATATCAAGAGAATAAGACACAGACTAAGAGAAAATATTTGCAAAAGACATATCTGGTAAAGAACAGTTATGTAAAATATACAGTGAACTCTTAAAACAACTATAAGAAAATAACCTGCTTAAAAAATAGGCCAAACACCCATTAACAAACAAGATATACATTAACAAAAAAGATATACAGATGGCAAATAAGCATACGAAAAGACGGTCCATGCTATATATCATCAGGAAAATGTAAATAAGAACAACCAAATACCACTACACACCTGTTAGAATGGCCAAAACCCAGAATGCCAACAGCACCTAAAGCTAGTGAGGATGTGGAGTAACATGAACACTTATTCATTGCTGGTGAGAATGCAAAGTGGTACAGCCATATTGGAAGGCATTTTGGCAGTTTCTTAACAGAATTCTTATCATATGATCCACCAGTTACACTCCTTGGCACTATCCAAAGGAGCTGAAAACTTATGTCTACATAAAAGCCAGCACAGAGATGTTTTCAGCTGTAACTGCCACAATTTGAAATCAACCAAGATGCCCTTTGAGAGATGAATGAGTAAATTGCGGTACATCTAGACATTGGAATATTATTCAGTCCTCAAAAGGAATGAGACATCAAGTCATGAAAAGATATGGAGGAAACTGAAGTTCACATTAAGTGGAAGAAGCCAATATGAAAAGGCCGTGTACTGGGTGATGCCAACTCTATGACATTCTGGCAAAGGAAAAGCTAGTGAGAGAGTAAAAAGATTAATGGTGCCAGGATTTGTAGGCAAACATGTAAGATTTTCAGGGGAGTGAAAAGACTCTGATACTGTAATGATGGGTTCATGTCATTATATATTTGTCCCAACCCATAGAATATACAATATCAAGAGTGAATTTTAATGTAAACTATAGACTTTGGTTGATAATGGTGTCAGTGTAGGTTCATCAGTTGTAACAAATATATCATTCTGATAGAGGATGTTGATGCAGGGGAGGCTGAAGCTGTGCATATGTGGGACAGAGGGTGTGTGGGAAATCTCTGCACCTTCCTCTCAATGTTATTGCGAATCAAAGACTGCTCTACAAATGAAGTCTTAATTTAAAAATATTTTTTCCTTGAGAATTACAGCATAGAGATTTATGATACAGAGAATGATTCAGAAACACATCGCCAGGCTTAACATATTATATAATAAGTAGTATTTCTTAACTGCTTCCTATATACCAGTTGATAGCCTAGGCACTTTATAGATTATCTTACTCCTTATAATGACTTCACAAGTTAGGTTCATGATGTCCTTTTCACATAGGAGCAAACTGAGGCTAAGAGAAGTAAAATGCACAAGGTCAAGCATCAACTGCGGGAGTGGAGAGCCAGCCTCAACCCTGTCTTGCTCCGAGGTCCATGCTCTGTCTTCCACTCCACACTGCTCTACAGTTTAAAAGAAAGTGATATCCTGAAGAGGCAAGGGCTTGATCTGAAATAGATGGTAGATTTAATAAGCATGGCTTGCCCTACTTGCTTGGGAGGCAAATAATTGCAGGTCTTTCTCTCTCTTTCTCTCTCTCTTTTTTTTACCCTTTTCCCTTCAAGAAATCATGTAAGCACCCAGTTGACAGAAAGCCTAATATACCCATCTTAGGGCTGCTCCTTTTGCATAAGCTGTTGTGGCAGAATCCTAGGAAGTGGATCTGACTTCCAAATATCAACAGGAAGAGTACTAAACTCCAACAAATCTGTGAAGCTTTAATCCCTGCTGCTCTCAGCACTGCTGGTGACAAGCCATCCTCTGGAGTCAACAGTTAGTACTGGTTCCTTGATATTTTGTGTTTTGTTCTGGCCCTCTTGGTTCTTCAAGGGAGGATGATCCCACACTTTTGGGAGCAGGGGGAAAATTGGCACTGATGCCAGTGCTTAGGAAAAGAGATTGTCTCTTACTTTGAATTTTTTAAAAAAGATATTTTTATTTATTTTAGAGGAGTGAGAGAGCACAGGCAGGAGAGGCAGACAGAAGGAGAGAGAATCTCAAGCAGACTCTGGGCTAGGCATGTAGCCCTGCAAAGGGCTTGATCCTACAACCCCGAGATCACGACCTGATCCAACACCAAGAGTTGGGTGCTTAACTGGCTGTGCCACCCACGTGTTTGATCTTCCTTTGTATTTTTCCTAAAAAAGGAAGCAATCTTTCTCAAAAGCATCTCAATGGATGCCCTCACATTTTAGTGGCCAGAATTACATCTTGTAATAAACGGAACTTGGTCATTGGTAATGGAGGTGAGACCTTCAATGATTGACGGAGGTCAACCAGAACCCAAATACTGGGCTGTGGCTGAGGTCAGCCTACCTTGCATGTACTCATGGAGAAAATGGCAGTAAATGAAACGGGTTTTATTAGTAAGAAGAAAGTGAGGAAGATACTTATTTTGGGTAGGCAAACAAAAGAGTCTACCATCAACTTTAGAGTTTATCTGCTTAGAGTGAAAGAAGAATAAGATATTTGCCAAAGCATAAGTTATAGTCTATTATTTTTAAAAACAGGATATGATGACATTTACTATAAGAATAACTATTTTTATATTATTATAATAAAACCCGTGGAAAATGTAAATTTGGCATAAAGAAATGACTAAATACAGGTTGATTTGGTTGCAAAATTTGTTCATGTTTATTTCCAGTGTCCTTCTTCCAGGAAGATATCTTGAAGTAACAAAGAAGGTAGTCATTATCTAGTGATTTAACATAAAAAGTATCACTTGCAAATGAGTAAAATATTTATGAAATAAGTAATTCTTTATTATCCCAGGTGATCATAATTCTGTTTCTCAGTCTAGAAATTATCTCAGACTTCAAAATCACTTATATAACAATTTTCTCACAGATAAGATCAGAAAATTCTAGTTTTGAATACACATTGCACAATTTTTAATTTATTGCACGTTCCTACCCTTTCATAGCAGATACATAGATCACTTGTATAATAGTGTCAAGACTAATTATATATTTTTTAGAGGAAAGACCTGTTTGATAAAAATATAAATACAGAATGTGAAGATTCACCTAAAAGGCATAAATAAGAAGACTTAGACTCTATCAACTCATTTATTCTTCTTTCTAACCCACTTCATCATTGAAATTAAATCAACAGTAAATTTGACATAAATTTTATGCTCATTTACCATATTATACAGTAAATAATATGAATCATAATATTTTTCAAGTTCATGAAATGTGCTTAAAATAGTTTGGGAAAAAAGGAAATGATGAAAATGTACAAATGTAAAAGTAAGAGTTTTAAAATATGGAAATATACAAGAGTAAGCTTATATATGGTTCAGTTTTCTAAGTCCTTATGGTCCTTTGGCTTAATTCATATCAAGCATGTTACATGTACAGAGAGGAGGCCAGCTCTATGTACAGCTGGAATGAGATTTGCTGTGTTACACCTACTTTGTCATTGGCAGTTTCTTCCTCAGGCATATTCAGGTTGACAACTCACCATGGTCCTCTTTCTCAGAAGTACCTGATGTTAATCATAATATCCAAGGCCCCCACCTTATTATAGAAATACTATATCATATTGATTGATTGATTTGCCTATTCATTCAAAACACTTTTGGACCTTATAATTATTATTTTTTTCTAAAGATTTTATTTATTTATTTGACAGAGAGAAACACAGCTAGAGAGGGAACACAAGCAGGGGGAGTGAGAGAGGGAGAAGCAGGCTTCCCGCCAAGCAGGGAGCCCAATGTGGGACTCGATCCCAGGTGTCCGGGATCATGACCTGAGCCGAAGGCAGTCGCTTAACCAACTGAGCCACCCAATCACCCCCTGGACATTATAATTATTACCATTTTCTCTGTCCTCAGTACTCTAGCAAGCAAACACAAAGCAGATAAGGAACAGGCACCCATACAAGTAGGATAGAAGAAACCATTTATTTTCTAAATATGCCTCTGTTACACTTTTACATGTACAGGATTTAGACAATAACCCAAGGGCTCTAAGGGCTCAAAAAGTAAAAGCATATGGCATTTGCCAATATGACATTTTAATACTCTGTTTAATCACTTTAACTCTTTTAAAACATTTTCCGTTAGGTTTATTGACTGATGGGTGGCTAGCTTCACTAATTATGGCAAATAATCTTTCTTCTTTTTTTTAATATTTTATTTATTTATTTGAAAGAGAGAAATACAGCAGGAGAGGGAACACAAGCGTGGGGAGTGAGAGAGGGAGAAGCAGGCTTCCCGCCAAGCAGACAGCCCGATTCGGGGCTCGATCCCAGGTCTCCGGGATCATGACCTGATCCACAGGCAGTTGCTTAACCAACTGAGCCACCCAGGCGCCCCTATTCTTTTTTATTAATATGCCCTGTCTTCCTCATACTTCCTTTTGAGTCTTCGGTAGAGGATTATGGCCTAACAAAAAATTCTACTGGAATGTGACCTTCCAGGTGAATCAAAATGTTATATAGTAGAATGTTAAATAATTAAAGTCCAGTGCTCTCTTCTGTTATTGATTTTCTTTGCTCTTTAATCTAAACTTTATTAATTTTAAAAGACCATTAGTGATCTATGTGTCATTATCCCACAGCTGTTAGTGTATTGTAGTTAGATTTAGGAAATATTCATTGAATACCTCTTCTATACCTGCTGCTCAAACTGCAATGAGCAACTCATTTGGAACTTTGTTAAAATGAAGAGTCTGGTTCAGTACATCTGAGACTGGGCTATGGGTCTCTGAATTCTAAAAACTTCTTAAATGATGCTGATGTTAATGCAATTTAGCTATACTTGGAATAGTAAGTCTCAATAATTCTGTTTAATACCTTTTATTAGGTGCCTTTATGCTTATATCATTTTCTTTATTTTGCAAAATAAATATTAAATGCCTGTTATCTACTAAACCCTGATTGAGGTCTTGGGGATACAGCAGTGAATGAAACAGATACGATGTTCTTATAAAGCTTTCATTTTAGCAGGGTAAAATATAGACACTGCATTATACTTGATGATGGTAAGTTATGAAGAGATAAATAAATCAGGAAATGGAGATAAATCACCAAATTAAGAGGGCCAAATGAGGATGTAGATGGCAATTTTAAATAGGGTGCCAGTGAAAGCCTTGAAGAAGTCAACAGTTAAGAAATTACCTGGTGGGAATGCCAGCTGTGAAGCAATTTGGAGAAGAATAATATAGGCATAGAGAAACAAAGGTGCGGAAGACATATTTTAAGATAAAAATCATTCCTAATGTATTCATTATAGTATAAACTTTCTCCATATCATGATATCTTTTATGTATAACTTAGATACCTGGTAGAATTGTGTAACTTGTACATTTGAAAAGAGGAAAAGTCAGTGCACAAGTATGGCAAAGTCTGGTACTAGCCAACAGAAACCCTTGAAGGCATATTTTTTCAAAGGTAGAACATTATGTTAGAATTAGTCCCTGATTCCTCACCCAAGAGCCCCTGGAGGTTCTTCATATAAGCTTGACTTCTGAATGATGAACAACAATACTAAGATGAGATACGTCTTTAGTCTCTTGGCTATAGAACCAAATAAGCACCCAAACAAAACTACATAGACTGGCTAACTCACAGCTGACTATCAACTTTGACAGTGTGTCTTCTTCATTGTGCTCACAATCAAGTTTGCCTTGTACCAAGTCATTATAAAAAACAACTAAGTAGTCAATAATGCAGTATTCATTCAAGACTTTGGTGTTCTTCTTCTTTTTTTTTTTTTTAATATTTCATTTATTTGACTGAGAGAAACATAGCCAGAGAGGGAACACAAGCAGGAGGAGTGAAAGAGGGAGAAGCAGGCTTCCCGCCGAGCAGGGAGCCCAATGTGGGGCTCGATCCCAGGTCTCCGGGATCATGACCTGAGCCGAAGGCAGTCGCTTAACCAACTGAGCCACCCAGGTGCCCTCAAGACTTTGGTGTTCTGTTTTGCTAGGACAGCTTTGGCTTAGGACGACCATTTTCCAACATGGCTGACTTCCTCCTTATCGTTCTGATTGAAGGCACCCAGATCAGAGTGACAGATGTTTAGCGTCCTCATCTTTTGCTGATGTGACCTCACAGCTGTCTTCACTAGCTTTAGCCACCTCCAGCTCTACACTTAACACTGGCTTCCTCACTTTCATTCTCTAATCTAGCCATTCCTTACTATATTATACTGTGCATAGCATTTGAATTTGTTAACTCTATATTTTTTTAAAAAGATGCCAAGGAATGAGGCACATGCTCATGGTGACAACAGATGATAAATTTAAATTATAATCTACTGATGTAAAGTCTCACATTCTATATTCAACACTACTGCCAAAACCACATCTAATTTCCATTAACATTTTAAAAGTATAAAGATTCTTTGTCAGTTATGTCTGTTTATTCATATCTCCAAACTTTCATTCTATTCTTTTCTGCAAATTCCCAATACATGGCAATGGTAGTCATCATTTGTTTTTAGCTCATTGCTTTGAAAGAAATAGATGGTAATAAAGGAATTGATATGAAATCCACATTTTAAAAAACTCAACAGAAATAACTGTAGTCTGGACAGTCAATTTTATTAACAGTATCTGATAATATAGTATTATTGTTATTAATTTTGAAGATCTGGATAAAACACACCTAACAATATATTTCAAATCCCAGACAAACTTCTTTAAAATTTATTTACCAACATCAACTTTAATAAACGATTTCAAAAGCTTATTTATCAGGACATATTAGCATATTAAAGACCAAAATTGCCATTAATATTGAAATGTGTCTTTAAAGAAACTTCAAATCATATAAAGCACTGTAGGAGGAAAAACAGGTCAGGGAACAGCATTACTTGTGAAAGGAATTTGAAAACTACTAAGGGAGAATGAGCAATATGAAAATTACATTTCTGAACCAAAGAAATCTTTATAAAATTTACAAATTTGATAGAAGGAATCATAACAGATACTTAGCTACTGGGGACTTTATATTTTTTAAGAAAAAAACTCTTATTTTATTTTATTTATTTATTTTTAAAGATTTTATTTATTTATTTAACAGAGAAACACAGCGAGAGAGGGAACACAAGCAGGGGGAGTGAGATAGAGGGAGAAGCAGGCTTCCTGCTGAGGAGGGAGCCCAATGCAGGGCTCAATCCCAGGACTCTGGGATCATGACCTGAGCTGACCCAGGCACCCCACTCTTATTTTATTTTTTAAAATTCTCTATCTTTGGTATTTAGATGCATATTTGGGGAAATAAATAGTATTTAATGCCCTGGAGTTTATGGGTGGGATATAAGATTAGTGAAACATGCCTCCTCTGTAAAATGCTATGGCAGTTGTCTGAGACTAACACAATGTCAATAAACTAAGTAAATAGAAGACAGTCAATCGGCTGTGCTTCTTTTCTCTTTACTGGTAAGATTATGTGTCAACACCCTAATGGCTTTGAAGGATTTGTTTCTTTCTAGAGTTCAAATTACAAGTCTAAATAGAGATGAAGCAATTCACTTCCCAGTGAGGAAGGAATTTGAATTAGACAACAAAATAACAGATAACAGAAGTGTATTCTAAAGATAAAGTTTTATTTTATCAGAGTGGATCATTGGCAGCCCTCTAAGGGCCAGGAGACTTAGATTTCGGAAAGTAATATAAATCATTGGTACAAATAAATAAGCATTATAAGTGAGTTAAAAAAAACAAGTGAAGTATTTCATTTATTCTGAGCAAGACTGGTAAAGAGATACTATCTATCTATGTGTTCTAATTTTTGACACATTAATCTGGGAGATCAGACAAGGATTATCTACACTAAAATTCACTGTGAAAAAAATTTTTCTATATGAATAATGGATATAAAAGTAAAATTTTTCTTTAAATTCCCAGCTATAAATGTAAATAATGGATGACAATATGACTTCATCCAAGTCTAAGGCTGTAAATATCATCTAAAATGCTAAAGGGTCTCAATTTTATTTCTTCATCCTAGATCTTTCTCTCTTGAACTTCAGACTCATATTATGTTGTCTATTTTAAAATGTCAATTGAGTGTCTGATAAAAATCTTAAATTTCATATGCCCAAATGGAATTTCTGATTGTCTCCCTCAAAAATCTATTCCTCTAACAGTCTTCTTTATATCGCAGATGACAATTCCATTCCTCTAGCTGCTGAGGCCAAAGACCTTAGGGTCACTTTGATTTTTCTCATTATCTCACATCCAACAGAATTTAACCACTTTGTAACATCTCCATTGCTAATACTATGTTTCAACTACCATCATTTCTCAGATTGTTATGATAGCTTCCTAATGGATTCTCCATGGTTTCCTTCCAGGCTCGCCTACAGTCTCTGCTCAACATAGTATCCAGACTGAGTCTTTTACTACCTAAGTCAGTTTGTAACACTCATGTGCTCAAAATCTCCGATCTCTCTCTCTCCCTTATTCTTCCTCTCTCTGTCTCTCTCTCTCCCTATTTCTCCCCTTCCCTTTGGGAACTTTACAGTGGTCATTCCCATTTCCTGGGATACTCATCCTTCTGATATCCTCAAGGCTAGTTCTTTAACTGCCTTTAAACTTTGCTCAGATATCTAATCATGAATTTATCATGACCACTCTTTTAAAAATTAATTTTCTATGCCTGGAGCATCTTTAACAAATCAGAACTGAAAGGAACAATATAACTTAGAAAGTTAGTATATATGAGATATAAAAATAAATAAAATAAAAAATATATTGTTTAAAAGATAGTAAGTATTATGGGAATAAAAAGGAACATTCAAGACAAAGCCTTAACAATATGTCTTTGACAATATGTCCTTGATAATAATCTGTGTTTAGCCATATGGTCTTTTAATTTCATTCTTCCCCCACCTAAGATAGCTGTCACCCATATTTCAAAATTCATTATATTGCATCTATATTATTTTATGGTTATTTTAGTTATATGTAACATGATTGTATTTAACTAAGTATATTATAGCTATTTTCATTGTATTTAACTATAATAGTGCATGCAAATTTTAGATGTATCTTATCTGTTACTGTTACATTGTTAAAATGTTGTGTGTCACTGTAGTTTATTTGCTCACAATGTTTAATTTTGGCCTACATTTTATAGTTTAGACATCCATTCTGGTGATGAGAATTTGAACTACTTTACTCTCTTGTTTTTATGAACAGAATCATTCTTGTTTAAGTCTCCTTCTATATATACTCTCCACAAAATTTCAACACTTTCTTATCTCCTATTCTCAATCTACAGGCTTTAAAACCAACCTAAAATTTGATGCATTGAGCAGTGTCAAGATAACTATCACAGATCTCTCACCCCATGTGTTGGACTTTTTAGGAGGCCAGGGGGCCTCACTGGGCTCATTCCAAAGGGGTCTCCATAGAGCTTCTGGAGAAGTTCTGGTAGTGGTGGACCCTCAAATCCTTACTACAGAGCCCCCAATTTTCCAATCAAAAACTACCCCCCCCAAGCCATTATATCCTTCCTGGGAATATAGCTGCCAGAAACTTTGTTTTGGGGCTCCAGGTAGCAGGGGCAGAGAAGTTTTTACTCCCTTGGGATTGGATGAGAGGAATCAGGTCTATTCCAAGTGAGGACAGATTACCAACTTCTCTATTTAGAAATTGGAAGCCATTTGTTTTCTAGTAAAATTGTATAAAGCATGTTCTAACTGCTTTTTAGTTCCTAAATATTGTTTGCACTATACATCAGCTAGATTATTTTTTGGAAAAATGTATTCTCAGACCAAAATAATCTATTTACAAATGACCTTTCAGAACATAACCTGTTTACAAGTTAGGAACTCTGGATAATGCATCCCAGAGTTAAATGCAAATAGTTTTTCATTATCTGTAGTCATGGATCATCTGCTTCATTGCTCCTCTTCATTAGCACAGATAATAGAGACCTAACTGAATTACTGCTATCAAGCATATCCATTACTTTTGTTCCATGCTGCACAAGTTTTCTTGGGTCCTCAACATCATTTCCAGCTTGATGTTTTAGTCCTCTGTTTGGGGATAGAAAACTCTCTAATTTAACAAGTGACCTCCATAAAATGCCAATAAACAGACAAGCCGAATAACCTTTGCCTCCTTTACTGAACAGACATTTACTAAGAACCATCTCAGGGTGTAAATGTGGTTTCAGGGGCAGTGGGGTACATAGGAAGAGAGCATAGCATACTTTCAATAGGTTTATGAATCTTTTATCGAAAAGCTGTTATATACAGGACACTCTTCCAGGTGCTAGGGATGCCTACAAAGCAATAGACTTGGTTCATGTGCTAATGGAGCTTATGTTCAAATAAGGGAAGATGACAATAAACATTTTAGAGATTGGTATGTGCAATGTAGTATAGAAAACTGGTCAAGTGATAACGAGATAATGTAATGAAGAGGAACTCTTTGAGCCATGGGGATCAGAGGTCTTCTGTGAGGAAGCAATATTTGGAGGGATCTGAATGATGAGGTAGAGCCACCGTGGGAAAAATAGCATAAAAGTACTCTAGACAGAGAAGATGAGATGTGATGGCCCTGAATTAGAAAGCGGTTGGTGGCTCAAAGGACAGAAAAAGATCAACCAGAGAACAAATATGCAAAAATTCCATTAAAAACAACCTCCATGTTTTCACAGTTGATAAAAACATAATTAGCTATTAACAAAAAAATCTACCAAAAATAAGGAGGTGATGGGCAAGCCAGCTCCAGATAGCAGCAAGCATGTATGCATATGAAAAGAAATAGACTTTGTGGGTATGAAACGGCTTTTAAAATAATACATATTAGTGTTTTTTGTTGCTAAGGTAATAATAAGTAACATTTATTGAATTCTCACTATGTGCCATGTATTCTTTAAAGGTACTTCGACAAGAAGTACCTTATTTAATCTTCACTTATCTCTTTATGGGAAGGTCCTCAAAAGATGTCTTTTAATCTATCAGGCAATTTGAACACAGGGAGGTTAAGGAATTTGTCCAAGGTTAGATAGACAGTCCTTGATGTCACTGGGATCTAATCTATGCTATTATCATTAAAAAATCTAGAAGTTGAGTTATGGGCCACTGCAAAAATGGCAGTAATGTTTTGTATCTCTGTATAAATCTTTTTTGTAGGGTGACTTCGAGATTTTCCCATCAAGAGGTAGAGTCTGTTTCTCCACTCTATGAACTTGGATTTGACCATGTGACTGACTTTGGCCAATGAGATGTATGCATGTATGTATAAATATATGTATGTATGTATGTATGCCAATGAGATAATATCAAGCATGACACAGGAAGATGTTTGAACAGTGCCTATACCTTGGCAATTGCCCTCTTTTGCTGTACTTGGGAACCCTAGGACCACCACCTTGGGAATAAGCTTGGGCTAGCCTGCTAGATGAGGAGTAGGAGATACACACTTAGCTCCATTTTCCTGGCTAACCGTCACTGCACCCCCAGATGTACACATGAGGCTTTTCTATTTTGAGTTGATTGCAAATGTGAGAGTGAGCCCAGACAACACCACCTAGAGCAGAACTGAGCCATTTCAGTTGAGCTGAGCCCAGATTGCTAACCTTAGAACTGGAAGCAAATAAAGAGTTGTCATATCAAACTACTGAGATTTGGAATAGATTTATTACATAGTAAAAATTAGCTATTGTCTAGGTCAAAGTAAAATGGCAGCTTTTGGGTGTTTGAAGATGTTGATCAACCATTCTGTGTTCCCTGTTATGATGAAGATGTACTTATTCTGTCTTCAAGCAAAATGAATAGGGAAGACTGGTCAAAGTGAGCTGTGCTCATGATTGTTCGCAGGGCTATAAGATTGTCCTAAAAAACTGTTGTGTCCAAAGAAAAGACCATGACACTTGATAAAGCATTGATTTAGTAGAAATATACTTCTATCCAACCCCATCTGTCATCTTTCCTGGTATTTAATTTTAATGTGTAATCTAATAGGAACATTAGAATACTGATAGTCAGTAGGACAACTGGTGTTAACTTTAAAGCTTGGGTAATTTCATAAATGCTATTTTAGAGTATTTGATATGTTAAAATTCATGATGGGCATCTTTTGACCAAAGAAAGTATAATTAATAATGCCCAAGAAAAGATGCTAGCCAATGAAAATATGTTGGCCACTTCTGACATAAAAAATAAAAGAAGAAATATCTAATATGTTGTTCACAGCACGAAGTAAGCAAGTTCTTTCCAACAGGGTCAGCAGAATCAGATATTGCTTTCTCCAGAAGATTTGCTTAACTCTTTGAATCTACCAACCTCTGTTTGATCTGCCACGTTTATACCAATATTCACCTCACAGATTTAAGGATATAAAGTTAATACCCATGAAAATGAATATTAATCAATCTTTATTAGAATGAAGTTCAAATTTATTACCATAGTACATCTATCTCCTGATTCCACAATATTCACATGGCTAAGGGGCATGTTGTTCGAAGGTTCAGGAAAAGGTAGCAGCAGTTACTGTGGTATTGCATTTCCAGCAGGAACCATGAGCAGTATTAAGGACAAGGTAGGAACTGTAGCCTCCAAAAGAGTCAATTTTATAAAATGGGAGGGAATGTTGAGATTAACAATTAAAAAAAAACAAACAAACATCTGTAATGTCACAAAAAGTACAAGATTAAAGAAAAGGAAAATAACACAACTAATGTGAAACTGAAAAATAAAATTACGTCAAGACAGTCACTTTGTAACCACTCCTCAAAAACTCCTTGTAGAGGATAAGAAATCCAGACTGTACCATTTATGAGTGGAGTTGGGAAGAAAACAGGAGCCAAGCACATTATATTTTCATTACTATGGAAAACATTAGTGTTGCTGTTGTATTAATGATCATTATAGGGGTGCCTGTGTGGCTCAGTTGGTTAAGTGACTGCCATTGGCTCAGGGTATGATCCTGGAGTCACAGGATCAAATCCCACATCAGGCTCCCTGCTGAGCAGGGAGTCTGCTTCTCCTTCCGACTCTTACATGTTCTCTCTCATTCTCTCTCTCTCAAATAAATAAGTAAAATCTTAAAAAAATAATCATCATACATGCCTATGATCTAAACTTTTTCTTCAGTTTGTGCTATGAATGTGTATCATGCCTCTTTCACTAGATCTGTTTCTTAGGCAAGCTGCAATGACAGTGAAATAAAGTTTTTATTTTCTTTTTCTTTTTCTTTTTTTTTAAAGATTTTATTTATTTGACAGAGAGAAACACAGTCTGAGAGGGAACACAAGCAAGGGGAGTGAGAGAGGGAGAATAGGCTTCCTGCCGAGCACGGAGCCCCATGTGGGGCTCGATCCTGGGTCTCCGGGATCATGGCCTGAGCCGAAGGCAGTCGCTTAACCAACTGAGCTACTCAGGTGCCCCAAGTTTTTATTTTCTATTTATTTATTTATTTATTTTAAAGATTTTATTTATTTATTTGGCAGGGAGAAACGCAGCTAGAAAGGGAACACAGCAGTGGGAGAGAGAGAGGGAGAAGCAGATTTCCCGCCGAGCAGGGAGACCCATGTGGGGCTCCATCCTGGGTCTTCAGGATCATGACCTGAGCTGAAGGCAGATGCTTAATGACTGAGCCACCCAGGCTCCCCAATAAAGTTTTTAAAAATGAAACTTTTTTCTCATCTTCAGAAGTAAGCATTCAAGGCAATATCAGTAATAATAGCCAATTTTCTATTTTTTCAAGTATATAAGTCTGGTTAGTTAACATATAGTGTAATATTAGTTACAGGTGTAGAATTTAGTGATTTAACATGTACAGAACTAGAGGCTCCCCAGGATCAGTGTACTTTTTCATCCCCATCACCTATTTTATCCATCCATCCCTCCCCCCGTCTCCTCTTTGGCAAGCAGCAGTTTGTTCTCTATTGGTAAGAGCCTGTTTCCTGGTTTTCCTCTTTTTTCTTTTTTCACCCTATGTTAAGAAGCAAAACCAAACAGTTTTCTTTTTTCATCTCATTATCAGAGCAACATGACTACATAAAATGTTTAACAGATTTCCCATGTTCTCTTTGAGGAAACAGAATGATTCCTCACATATGGTTTTAGCCAGTGTACCATTTCTCTCTAATACCATCTGTCCCTGAAGAACTGCTTGTAATATTTTTTTGTCATTTTCAAAGTACCCTGAAACAAACACACTTATGACTAATTAATACAGTGATAATTCCCTCTACCTCTGTGTGGGCAAATCTTTTAAAATCTGCACCAGGTATAGAAAATGACACTGGCCTAGCTCACATTTTCTTTCCATGCTGCATTCCAAGGACTTATCAGAGTAACAAAAGAAAGGAAGAATATTTGGTTGTTCACACATTTTAAATACAATAATAAAAATAATATTTAAACAATTTTACAAAACGCATTCATCAAATTTTCTTGTTTGCTCATTTTGATAGCTTCCCTTCCTTCATCTTCTTACACTAATTTATTGATGAGAAGACCGAGAGCCTAAAGAGAACACCATAATTTTGAATGGTAGAGAGAGGTATTACTTGTTGCTTTCAACCTCTCTAGGATAGCCAAGGTTATCAACTCAATATGAGGAAGAGTAAAAGGTTGAGTGCGTGGAGTTCTGAGCTAGTTTCCTTTAAAAAGCTGCATTTTTCCATGTTTTATATATTAGGGTTTTGTAGAAAATTATTTTCAAAAAAAAATTATTTTCTACTGACAAATAATTTTCTACTGAAAAATATACAAAGATGACATGATCACTGTACATCGCAATACAAGTAAGGTATGCCAACTCCATTATTTTTTACTGATTTTATTAATCATTAAGAACCTATTAATGGAGGTGATGTCAAGATGTAAGGAATGAAATGAATAGTTTTCCTGTTTAAAGTGGATCAGACTGAAACTAATGCTAGTGTGGTAAAATTATTCTTGTAGTCATTGTATTTTATCTGGCATGTCAATACACATACATACATACACGTATGTCGTTTCCTTGCAGAGGTTCTTCAGTTTCTTTCTATTTCTCTCTCTGGTCTTGCCTGGCCAAACTGGGCTGACTAGGTTTGCTTTGCATGTCTCTGGACCTCCAACAGACAAAGTCAAAAGTCTATGCCCCTTAGTCTGGTCATGTAGTCCAAATCCCAACTCTGTAGCTCGCAGTGTAGAACACTATTAACATGTGGGCAATTTCGCTTTTCCTTTTGCCCACCCCTTGTGTACACTGTTGTGTCAAACAGTTGCATATGTTTTCACAGGAGGTTGAATCAAAGCAGCAAACATTTACCATATGTAACTGTGCCATATGTGATTCTATCCCTTTTGCCATTTCTTTCCTAAAAAAAAGAAAAAAAATGAATACACAAAAGAGGTTTTATTCACACATTTTGTTTTACATGTAAGATTAGGCAGAAATGCTTTCTAGATTATCCAAAATTTTCACCACGACCAAGGATTTGGGCTTCTTGATGAGATGCTAACAGATTGCCAACAAAATTCCAATAGGTCATTATTCACTATTACTCACTATTTACATTGCCTGCCCTTAGTTATCTTCACTTTACTGAGGTGTCAGGTTTCAACAATTCCATCTGCATCCACTTTCAGTGTAACAGCTAAGGAGTTGATAAAATGAGGAATTAAACTCCTCTCAAGCTTAGAACATTTTCTGAAATCTAGCTCCTAATGATCATTCAACACAACTGAATCGAGTCATGGATGTACTAGCACACTGTCTTTGCCGACACAAGGATAAAGAAGTGCTTGGTGGGGCACCTGGGTGGTTCAGTCAGTTAAAGGTCTGCCTTCAGCTCAGGTCACCATCCCAGAGTCCCTAGATCAAGTACTGTTTTGGGTTCCCCCACTCAGCAGGGAGTCTGCTTCTCCCTCTAACCCTCCCCCATCTTGTGGTTTTTTTCTCTCTCTCTCAAGTAAATAAATAAAATCTTAAAAAAAATTAGTTCTTGGAGTAGGAAAAGGAAGAATGTTGGTGAAAATTGAGTGTATTGGTTCGCTGATTTAAGAATGCCTGGAACCTATGGATCTAGCATCCCAACTTCTCTTAAGTTTCTTAAGGGAATGATAACAAATAAAGAATAGGAGCTGCTCTAAGATTGTCTGGCTATTTGCTAAAAACTTTTCCATCAAAATTCTGGTGCATAATGGCTGGAGAACACAATTTTTACTTATTATCCACATGGTCATAATGCATTATCTCAAATCTCTCAAATCCTGTTCTTAGAAGCTTGTTATTGTTTGGCTAAATGAATAGGCAGACGTTCAAATTTGTGATGAATACACTAGGGCTTATGCACTGTGACTGTACAACACACACACACACACACACACACACACACAAGCTTTTAATGCACAGAGACCATTTCCAAGAATAAATAGTGCCCGAGAATTTGAACATTTATTCAACATGTAAGGCATTTCAATTTTTTTGAAGGAACAAGAAGAGATATGGTTGAAAGAATTTCAAGCAGTTTCTTACCATGAGGAGTGGAATAAAAGCTGCCTACTCTCATATTTTTTTTCTTCCTCCTCTAATCCATACAGCTGCTGAAAGGATTTGAAATTATTTTTATCTCTTTAATTTGTTTGCCTCTAAAGTAGCTTATTAATATACTTGAACATTGAAGCCAGTTAATAAGCTTGTACACCTAAGATTTCTGAACATTTTATTAGTTTGTTCTTAAAAATTGTTTTTTTAAAAAAAATATTTAATTTGGGGCACCTGGGTGGCTTAGTTGGTTAAGCGACTGCCTTCGGCTCAGGTCATGATCCTGTAGACCCAGGATCGAGTCCCACATCAGGCTCCCTGCTCTGCAGGAAGACTGCTTCTCCCTCTCTCACTCCCCTTGCTTGTGTTCCCTCTCTGGCTGTGTTTCTCTCTGTCAATTAAATAAAAAATAAAATCTTTAAAAAATATTTAATTTATTGAACAGAGAGAGAGACAGCGAGAAAGAGAATATAAGCAGAGGAGTGGGAGAGGGAGAAGCAGGCTTCCTGTGAAGCAGGGAGCCAGGTGTGGGGCTCAATTCTAGGACTCTGGGATCATGAGCCAAGCCAAAGGCAGAAGCCTAGCAACTGAGCCACCCAGGGGCCCCTGTTCTTAAAGATTGTTAAATTATGCTTCCTCATAATCATTACAATTGCTTTATTTGATGGTTAAGAGAGTCAACCCATTTCATACTCTTAATTTACTAACCATCCAGTGGTGTTTTTTTGTTTCTTTGTTTTGTAAATTAGCTTATTATTGCTAGTGCTACTTATATACAATGCATTAGGTTAAGTAATGTGGACTTTAGATAGGGTAGTTCTGAGTAATTGCTGAGAAGATGCCAAATATGGAAATCTGGGCCCTTTTCTGTATTCAAGTCTAATATATTTCTCTTCCACTCTACTCAGGTGTGAGTGATATTTCTTTGCAATTTCTCTCTACATCCATTGAGTATTACTAATTGTTTCTACAATCTTAAATTTATATGGAGTTTAAATTAGCTTGCTGGTTGTAATTTTTTAGCTCAGAGAGATCAAATATGAACAAGTAACAAACTGTTCTGATTTGTTTAAGAGCGATTGTAAAATATTTCTGAAAAGATTACGATATTGTACTATACAGTATGTTTTCCATGCTCATTGGTTTCTCAGAAATAAATAATATTTTATTTTATTAAGACATTGTTTTTTCATAATGAAATATAAATATTCCCTTAGTCTCTTCCAATAACTAATTAAATCTTTCATCAAACATTCCCTCCTTTGAAATACAGAGATGAAAACACTGCTCTATAAATCCCACTTACTGAAGTATAATAATAGTGAAATCAATGTCTTAGAAAAAAATGTATCTATTCAGTGTCTCTATAATAACCACTGAATAACAAAACCTATTGGGAAATATTTTCCCTATTCTCCACAGGATGTAGTGAATCAAAGTATTTTCATTAAAACTAATATAAAATGACAGAAGGTAGGGAAAAGGAGAATGCTCCTTGTTTATTTTACTTCTTTTTACCACATATCATATATTGATAAAGCAATTTTAAGAGACGTATGAATGATATAATATGGTGAAATTGGCTTTTCTTTTTCATAACCATATGCACATTTTTACATCTGCAGCAATATTCTTTTTGAATAGCTACTTGCAGTTAATTTCAAGTTCCCATTGATCTTTGGTGGCCTAGACAAGGTAAAGTAATGATAAAGCAGACAACCTGAATTATCAGCATACCAAATAGGATATGAAAACTTGGTCATGCACAGGCATTCATCTCTGATAATGTATAGTGGCAGACATCAAATTTAAAAATATATTGTATGTTTTTCAAGTCAGAACAGACTACAATGTGAAAAAAAATACTATTTATTTGCCTGCTTTTGTGAGGTTCAGTTGCGTAAACATGTATTTTAAATAACTGCAATCAAGAAAGCCATGAAAAAGAGCTCAGATAATCCTCCATATTTAAGTGTAAGGAATACAATGTTTAGAAGATCTAAAACAAAATTGGCTGAACATTAAGCTTACATACATTGCTGAACACATTTTGTTTTTGAGTCTCACCACACTGAACAGACATGTAAAGGGAAAATATTCTTATGCATAATTCAATGAGAACCCAAGGTAGCAGTAAATTCTACAGAGAGTTTCTGAAAGAGATTTAGACAAGCAGATGGATCAAACTGGGTCATGTTAGACAGGATAAATATTATGGCTCCTCTTTTGCCACAGAAAATAGAAAAACCATAGAGCTACATTGCGGATGTTCTTTGAAAATTGGCAGATACTTTTAGGTAGAAAAGACTTGGAAGTATTTCACTTTTTTTTTTTTTTAAGGTTTCAAAATGGGCTTTTTGTCAGGAAATATTTTCAGTGATCATTCTAACTAAATACCAACTAGACTCAATCTCAGACCTCAGTCCCATATCTTTCCGAGTGCTAGACTGGTTTATAGAGCTCTTATTGACGAACAGTAAAGCACCAATTTATAACTCTCTATGGCTAAGTGGAAATAAAAATAAGAAAAGCTACTGCATGAGGAAAAGCAATTTTAAAGTGAAAAGATTGTCCAAGGAAAAGAAAAATCCCTAAATTGTGGCAAGTCAGCAACATGCTGGAAATTAGAAGAGTAATTTAAGCCAAGAATAGTAAAATACTACTCTTTACCTGTTTCAAAGTTAGAAAGTCAGATAATGAATTTAAGCTTTTTTTTTTTTTTTTGAAATGCTTAAATCACTTTCTGCAATCCTCATTTATTGCATGCTTCTTTGTGGCGTTTTGGCAGTGTTATTTCTTCTCAATATCTTATCTCTCCTTATGGATTGTCATTCTTCCAATGGTGTGCTAGAGCCAAATTTTGTACCAGCTTTCCAGAGTTAACTATGCCCATCCCTCTTAAACTTGGCATTCAGTGAGTATGAAGTTGATAGCTTAAAATCAATCAAATGGAAAGTATTTGTTAACACAGAAAGCTGCAAATCCCTCAGATGAGTCCTTCTCTTCTCCCAGAATACCAATTGTTAAGCAGATATCTATATATACTGCCTAGGCATAATGCTTAGTAGAGATTCAATAAATATTTTTGAATGAATAAACCAATACATTAATTTTTGAGACTATAGAAACATTTACATAAAGGTAAATTAGAAGACAACTTATTCAGGTTTTCATAAGTATGTCTACCATTAACCTTTAAGAAACTGTGTTGACAATAGTCCATACATTATTTGGTGGAAGTGAGGGCTTGGATAGAGTGAAGCAACAATGTTGCCAAGTGATAACCTTCTTACAAGCTTCTTTTACCCCTCACCTCCAGGGGTATTGTGAGAAAAAGAAATAACATAGTGCAACTCCCACTCTTTTCAAAACAGTACTGTATGAATATAGAACTGTTTTTTTTTGAAAGGCAAATTATTTTAAGGGACTTAGTTGGTCTTTGCCAACAATTTATTTAACATAGGTTCACTGTGGGAATAGTATATAGTATACAGGGTAACAGCAAATTGTATACAGGATAATGTCTCTTAAAAAACTATTAAAGAAATAACATACTTCAAATCAGTGGTAGATTAACCATACTGTTTTTCCAGGCACAAGGAGATGAAGGAATAAAGTACACATTATTTGAGGTATACCTTTATAGGAGTTGATGTCCCGCTCTCATTGCAAAAGTAAAAGTCTCTTGTTGCTAGGCTCCGACAGGGACCCCATGTTGATGAGTAAGATGATCTTCCGAGGCCCTGCCCGGGTTCTGCCACTGTCAGTGAAAAAGCTCCCTTTATCAGGGCAGGAGCTCATATATCAGTATGGACCAGAACGTGAACTATTCATATTCATATCCTAATTGCTACAGAAGCAACAATGCACAAACATCTAACCAATATAAACAATATTTTTAAAATAGCAAAATTTTTTCTGAAGTGAAAAAATTCTGCATGAAAACCTATTGATATTTGAGTGAGTTAACAGAGGAGTAGGAGATAGATTTCCCTGCAGAAGTTAATAGTTATATAAATAAAAAACCACAATGCTTTAAACTCCCTAAATTTTGCCCTTAACTATTTCTTGATCCAGATGCTATGTTCTGACTTAAAAAAAACAAAAAATTAAGCTAGCCATGGGCGTTTAAATTCTCTTGGTCCTAACGAGAGAGAAAACTACAGGGTTGTTTGCTTTAGTACTGAAATTGGTGAAGAGGAAAATAACTCTGTTTTTCTCTACACACTCACACAGACACTAAGAACATTTCTGTAGTCTGGGCATCAAATGTGTAGGTGTTTTTCCCACACTAAGCAATTCTCTGATTTTTTGGTCACCAACAGGTGTGTTAAAATTTAACTCAATTCCAACACAATGTACCTGGAAATAATATCAGATCCTTCAAGTTACAACTTTATTCCCACAAGACCACTTCTCTGCCTAAAGACTGGATACAAATTCTCCTTTTATGAGAGACAAACTCATCAGCCCAAAGATGTCACCAGAGGAAATGTAAATAAACCTTACTGTTGAGTTCCCTCTTCTATCACTACTTTCCCATAGTTCCCTCTTCTATCACTACTTTCCCATTGTTTGACACCCGTGGAAGACAAAAGCTACTTCCCTTTGTCTTGTCATTTCTCTACAAATTCATTGTTTCTTGTTGGAGATGCTATATAAGTTTGAATTATAAGCTGCTGTTTTGAATTACTCTGGTTTGATATCTTCTGCATTAAATGTGTTGCGTGTGTTAATAAAATGTTTTTCTCTTGTTAATCTGTTAGAATTCCAGCTGAAAACCTAAGATGGGTAAAGTTTTGCCTTCCCTAGTGCATTGTCATATTTTTTATTTTTCCATTATCAAATTGGTTGTTAAAATGAGTTCAATATGTGACCTTACTCCAAGGTCACATATTGAACTCCATATACTTTTGCCCCTGGCATTATTTATATCTGAAGATGTATTATTTTTCTTGTCTTTGCTGCTTCCAGTCTGGTTCAAATGCTTACCATCTCTTGACTAGATTATTGAAATAATCTCTTAACAAGTTTGCCAATTTCTATCCCACATGACCCAATATGGTCTTTTTTTTTTTTTAACACAGCAGCCCCCAGTGTGATACTTAAAAAAACAGAAGTCTGAATATGTCACTCATCAACACTGAACCTTCCAAAGTCATTGAAAGGCAAAGCCTAAGCCATCGCAACTTCCCACTGGACCCACACCATCTGATCTTTAATATCTCTCAGATCTGATTTTCTGCTAATCCCTCCATCACCACCACCACGACCACTGGCTCCCTTTGGGCTACTCACACTGGGAACCTCTTGCTGTTTCTTAAACAGAACAGGCATTTTTCTCCTCAGAGATTTTGAATCAGCTGTTCCCTCTGCTGAGAATGCCCTTCCTCAAGATGTCTATTTTGCTAACTCCATTAATTCTTTCAGGTTTTGGCTTAAAATGTTACCTTAGGAAGGCCTTCTATGAAATCTCCATTTAAAATTGCCAGTCCACCTCCTAACCTGCCATCCCTAAGCCCCAACCCTGACTCTTTACAACACAACACTTTTCTGTTTCATTTTACTAGTAGCAAATACTTCCTTCATAGAATTTGTCTCCTCCTAATTCTAATATGAGAATTCAGGTTACATAAGGGAAAGTATTTATTCCCAGCTATGCTACCAGCATCAGGAAGAGTTCCTGGCATATACTGAACACCCAATGATATTTCACGAGTGAATGAATAAGTGAATAACAACAGGGATATAAATCCAGAATACTGGGGCGCCTGGGTGGTTCAGTTGGTTAAGCGACTGCCTTCGGCTCAGGTCATGATCCCGGAGACCCAGGATCCAGTCCCACATCGGGCTCCCTGCTCGGCAGGAAGCCTGCTTCTCCCTCTCTCACTCCCTCTGCTTGTGTTCCCCCTCTGGCTGTATTTCTCTCTGTCAAATAAATAAAATCTTTTAAAAAATAAATAAATAAATCCAGAATACTGAACTTCAAAGTTAACTTGTTAATTCTTGTAGTTAAATAATATGATTTTCACTTTGCTATGCAAAGAAACAAACTCCTGAAAGGGGGCTGTCCATGTGAGTTTTGGCATCATGAAACTCAAAGTCTTCTGTCCTGCACACTATGAGTTGATCTATCCTTTTGTTAAAATGTTTATTCTCTAGAACCTTTTTATTCACATACATATTCACATTCAAATTTCCAACAATATATGACTTTAGTAACTTTAGTAAGAGCAAACTGTCTTCAGGGGATTCATTTATTTGGAAAATGTGTTAACTTTCTTAGTGCTGAAAATGCTGCAGATAGCAGAACTATCTTTAGGAATCCTATAGAAACTTAGGATATTAGGTTGTATATCTCTTGGAATCCTTCCCCCTTTTCCACTATTAGAATCTATCAATAATCAGTGCTTAATTCAAAGGACAACTTCTTCATGAAGCAATCCCCAATTAATATGGTTTTCATCTCTTGGTCTTTCTTAGTATCATAATTTCCACATCAAATTTCTTATCAATTTATCAAATTTCTGTTGAATTATCTCTACATTGTGCTTGAATCACCTTTAATTATTAGGCATTTGATACACTGACTTGATCATAATAAGCAGTTGAAAATATTTTTGATTGATGGAAAAAGACCTCAATTACTTGAAAACATTTTAATTATTTATTTGTGTCAAATTTCTTTTATTTAAAGTACAATTCAGAAAACTGTGTGATAGAAAATAAAGGAATAAAACCAATGGATATGAAGTAAAATAGTTAATTTATAACTGTAGAATTCTATATTGATTCAACTTAGGAAATAAAACACACCAAAAAGTAATTTTTCAAAGGTCATTTTCTATTTGGAGTTTTAAAATTCTAAATCAAGGAATATGTTCACTGAAATTTACATGAAAGTTGGACCTTTATAAGAAAACATGAAAGACAGTGCACTCCAAAGAAAAGAAATGAAAGTGTCTCCATCTCTTGAAACTTCATGGCACTTTTTTTTTTTAAGATAAATGGTTACTATGATTTTACATTTCACAGTTATAATTAGAAGTTATAAAACCCCCAATGAAAAAGCTCAGTAGGAACCACTATACTCATATATTTTCATCTCCATGTACAAGGTGGATGAAAAAATGATAATTTTAAGAATATAATATTTATATTAAATACTATTTGTTGAATGATGAAAGCATTGATGCTTATTTAAATGTATATGTGTCTTTATGTAAATAAAAATAAGCAGAGTAACCTTAAAAATCTGTGTTTAGTTAAAAAAAATCTGATTGAATTACTGTATACCCTATATTTCAGGTTATTTCTTGTCAACTCTTGCATATGCCCCATCCATAGTAATTTCTCCCCTCATTATTTTTGAACTAATATTAAAGCCACATTCTTTAGCATCCTGATTTCTCAAATGACTCCTATAGGATTGTTAGATAAAGAAAATGTGGAATCAGTTTAGGTAAAGAAAATCTGAAATACTGTGTTCTAAATTCATGTGCTTTTTAGGCATAACTAAAAAAGTAGTTTTGAAAACACATTTCCTCGACCTCTACCTCTGCCTATATCTACATCCATAACTACAGCCATTAATTTCTACATTTATACCTATATGCCTTAAACATTAAGTTCCATTTAGCATATGAATGGTGAATGTCTCAGGTGAGAAGAAAAATGACTCATTATATCCATACTATTGAACTTCGCAACTTAGATCAATTTTCC